>JAJJMA010040742.1:0-10697 GCA_023529015.1 Papaver nudicaule
CACCTTTAGGATGCTTTTATTTGTAGAAGGCACTTTCTACACTCACATTTTGCCCCTTTGCTTATGGATGGTTCGCAGAATAATCCTTAAGCAAAATCTTCTTGAAACTTCGTCTGGTGCAAGCGGAGTAAACAAGTAAAGTCTTCAAAGTAGCTTGGATGGATCCAATCTTGGTTTGGATGGCTATGTCGGCGACGGATTTGGCATGGATTGGCGTGCTAAAAACTTCGGCGCGTTGATGTACACTTAAGCGGATTTTCTATCTTCAGCGGATGACCGTTGCTTGTTGAGGAGACTGATGCAGGAGAATCTGAGGAGCTTCTTCTTCGATAGGATGGCGAGATTCGGCGATCGTGAATGTAGGTTAGGTACTGACTGTCTTGTAATCTTCAGTGATATCTGTTGTTGAACGTTTACTGACGAAGATCTAGAAGTATTCGGCGATCCTTGCTTGAGGGTGAAGGCTTTGTCTGCTTCTTCAGCTAGAGGAGATATGAAAAAGTTCATAGATTCTAGTTGTGCTTTGGCGAGCTTCTTTGTTGTCATGGATCGTGATATAAACTGACTACTTGTGAATTTTGGAGTGGCGTTTGCATATCGGCGAATTTCGTGAGTAACTGCTGGTTCCATTTTTGCTGCTGCTGGAAGAACTGAGCGGAAGAGCACAACATGCTTTTAAAAAATATATATATATATTTGCCCCTGCTCTTGCGCGAGGTTCTGAAGCAACGACTCCGGATTCCTCAGCTTGTAGTTTCCATGTTTGTTTCATGCTTTCGCTACTATGCTTGTTTTGTGTTGATTTAGAATACCTGTATTCGTCAAGTGATGTCCTGCAAACGAATCATAGAGAAATTAAAAAATTAAAAAAGAAATTTTAGCTTTCTTAATATTTTTTACTTTGTATTTCCTATACATTGTTGCCCCTTTTTGCTTTGGGAAGTAAGAGATCGAAACTTTTTAAAGCAAAAACAAAACGAGACTTGTGCATTTTTCTATAAAAAATTTGAACTTTTCACTATAAGTATGTTGCTCTGCCCCTGTTACTCATGCTATGGGTCTTATGAAATGCTTTAGGAATTATCCATAACTTGAAATAACTCATGATATTGTGGTATGGTATTCTGAGTTAGTGATACTTAGCTCTGCTGTTAAACGACTATTGTTTGCTCATCGCTAAGTTCAGCGAGTGAAATGAGATTGAACCGCTGCCCCAGCGTGTGAAATAAGATTGAACCTCTGCCCCAGCGTGTAGTTACTAGTTCCACTTTGGCGAAAATACACGGTGATCAGTGAATACTTTCTTTCCCAGTCGGCGATCCCTTTGAATGAAGCTACATTTGCTACTCGAATTCAAGATTTAATGCATTAAGGCAAACTTAAAGGTAAAGGGTAATATTGTCGATGCACATAGTGATGCGAACTTAGCGCTCGTGCCCCTGTCATGGTTAGTGACCCATAGGAGAAGTGGAAATGCATTTATAATGACATGCATATCACAACAGAGTGTGCAATGAAATATTTGTAAAATTTGTGATACTTCACTTGCTTATTCAGCGTAGAGTAAATAGTTGGGCGGTTGCCCCTGAATAATTTTGAAAGTATTTGATGTCACCATAGCTATCAGTTGACATGCAACTGAACAAAATTTCTAACTTTCGCCGAAGTCAGTGTGATAATATGCCAATTATTTTAAAAATAAGAGGGGGGTGACTTAGCTCATTTATAGGGGACATCTGAGTCCTGCGTAGGTCGGCGCTGTGTGAATGTACCAAGCTGGGCTCCCCGGCGAATATCATTGTAATCAGCTTCTTGCCTTCTTGAAAGGGGATGATATGACCTCGCTTTAATACCTCTGTAGATTCTTTTGAATTTCCTGTAGGTATAATTTATTCCAATGACTTGAATTTCCTGTAGACCTCGCTTACTGGTGCTCGTCGAGGTGGTAATAAAGTAGCCCGATATGCCTGGCGAGTTTCCTTGGTGTGACGTCAGCAGAGGATCATCTCATGCACATCGGCCCTACTAGCAAGGTCAAATCCCTTCCACTTTTAGTGCCTCTTTCCACGTGATACTTAGAGATTGGCGAAGTAGATTATTTGATAATATAAGTCCGCGAGGATATCAACATATTCATCATCTGTTTCATCGGCGAAAGGAGTAGCTGCTACTGTTTGTTCAGCCAAAGCGACACCGCGGCTGAAGTATAACGTGTTCAATATTCTTTGTTGTAAGTATCTACTTGACGAATAAAAATGAACGTGCTCCGAAGCATCAGCAAGATGAAGTATTCTCATCAAGCCATTCTGTGCAGTTTTGACTCTAACTGATCCGTACTGGAATTACTTGAATGACCTCGCCAAAATGATCGGCCTTAAAAGAAAGACAAGCTTTTCCAGCGCATATGACGCTGTATGGTTAGGCAAGTACTTAGAGCCAAAATTCGTTGGTATTTTGTCCTATCGTACTTCTCCATATGATTTGAGCGAGTACTGACTGAGGTGATATTTTGGTGAAGTATGCCACTCCGAGATGGTTGCTGCTGGTAGTATCTCCGACATCATCCCATTATCAGCAAGAGAAACTTCTACTGGATGTCACTGTATTCCTGATTAATAGCTCAGCAGGAGGGTTGGTTTAGCCAATGTCGCTACAGCAAACTATCCCGCACTCAGCGAGGCGAATGATTCTTAGCGAGCGGAAATTGAGATGACGATTCGGCGAGCTTTTGGCAATTGTAACAAAGGGGATAGCTGTGGTGAACTGGGAGACTTTGCCAATCTAAAATGATCTTCTGGTTCATAGTTTTCTTTCTTCGCTTTGTACAGCCTGGTATCTCTTCATTGCTTTATCATGATTTCTGGCACCTGGGACTCATAGCCAAAGAAAGTAATAAGCTGCCACTGGAATTACCTTCTATTTTAAACAATTTACTGAATACAAAAATCATAGTAATATATAAGCTCGAATCGACGAAGTGAAATATAATATGAATAATCATTTTAACTAGCTACTAATGATCGAAAGGGTCATGAAATACCCAACAAAATGAGCTTGAAATTCTAACTTCTTATCATGATACTATCTAAAGTCATCCTTGTATCGTACTCAAATCAAGGAATATGCCCCAGCTTGTTGAATCTAACTTGTGTTAAGCGCCTAAGGATTGCATTCTAAGGAGTTCTACCTAGGCATGTTTCTACAGAATCTTTAATTGCAACTTCCTTCATTCTATAGGTACATTGAAAACAATCTAACATTTAATAGACGATAACTTGTCAAAGATCACTACAAGATTGATTCCTGTGTATCGTTTTTCAACATTACATGCAAGTTTATTACTATCACAGCCAGTATGCATTCAAATAAGTTAGATCGATGGTAAGACAAACATTAAGATATGTAAACAATCATGGAAATTACTAGTCAGATGGGATGTCTCATTAAGCATGATGCAAATGATACCAAGACAAATTGAGAAAAGTTAAAAATATAGAGTTTAAGAGTTCTCCCCTGTCCTTCTAGATGCTAGTAACTGACTAGAGGTGATCTTGAGTGATATAGGATGATGACTTGATTGAGTCGACGTGGACAGCGAGATGACACGTTGGCTATAGCCTGCGGTTCCTTGCCGAGCAAATTACTAGCCGTTGCTACACTTGCATCGACGAAAATGGTTTCGTTCAACGAGTTAGATTGATCTCCTTGAGGTACTGGTGCATTGCGAGTATCACCAAGAATGGTTATGCCACAACCAGTTGGATTGTTGACTGAGTTGCTCGACGCCGAAAGGACACTCTAGTATTGAATATTTCATCGCCAATACGATCATAAGCAGGATTCCACTCGGATATTGCTGCGAGTAATCAAGTTCATTTGATGATTAGCTAGGAGCAAAAAGCTAACATAAGTTATGCCATTAGGGCGGGGAATCCCTTCCATTTTTTTTTTTTTTTTTTTTGAAAACAAGAATTTAAAGGAAAATAAGATTATAAGCGAGTTGATGACGACATGCTATTGCAAATGATGATTTAGCAAACTGAAGACTGTATGAAATTAAACTTTAGCGTATGGCTCCCCTATGCAAGTGGTATTGCCATGTTTTACCAACACTCATGCATATCTTAGTTGGACGAGAAGGCATACTGCTAAGATGGTACGAACTAGACTATTAGTCTATCATTTGAACTAAACTGCATAGGGTAGGAGACTTCCCTTTTGCTGTGAAACCTTGGCGAAGCTGCTGGGTCTCTCTTGGGTGGCTGCTAGCGAAGATGAGTTACCTTTCGGTGATATTCCTTAAGTATGTATCCACACCTGCGATCCAAATCGTGATAAGTAAAAATTACAAATGCATAATGGAAATAACCTAGTTACGGAGTATGACTATGAGCCATGCTTCTTAAACAACTTTATGATACTTTGGATAACAGTAGGTATCATTCGATGACATTGCTTCTTCTAGTGATGTTCCGCTCAACTTTCCTATAGGAGGGGACAATACAAATGTGTCCAGTACTCTAGTATTTTAAGTTTGTGTAGGAATAGCAGTGAAATCGTGATTTGCTATACTCTTGTACACAGAGTGACCTCTTTCAGTCACAATTGCTCACTTTATTGGGCTTCTTTTCAGAGTTGTAAACTGTTTATGAATGAGAAAGACAGAAAACAATTGTTTAAGCTCAGCAACTAATAACCTTCAAGCATCAGATACTATAAAGAAAAGAGTAAAGGACTTCCCTTTTGTTGAAACAAATTGGCGAAGTTGGACTGATAGGAAAGCGAGCTAATGCCTGAACTGTGTATAGAGCTTTGCCGAGATGACTTAAAGCGGAAGTAGGTCAGCGAGAATTGGTTTTTCATCGCTCTTTGACCATCACCTACTGTTCAGCGAGACGAGCTTTGATGTGATACATGCGAATGACAAAACCTGAAAATCTTTTTGTAGTCATTTTGGCGAAACTAAATTGTCTGACTATCGGCGAGATGTTTTTGGCGTTGCTATCTGGGTTACGGCGGGATACCAACTGAACATTACTTTCGATGTATCGGCGACCATCTCTTGATTGAGTTGGGCGAAGCTGGGATTTTGTGAAATAGCTTGGCAAAAATTCATTGATGACAGTAGAATTTGCGTTCAACGAAATGAGCCTATCATGTCTTGACCGTTCTCTGAGCTGTACTTCCTTTTTGCTAGCCAGTTTTGATTTCATTGCCGAGTTATATCAGATAGCTTTGCTGCAACAACAAATAATCATCCTGGTGAGTAATTGTGAGTTAGAGTAATCTTTATTCAACATTCATTGTGCCTAACGACAGAGGAAGATAAAAGAAACTAAGCCCTAGATTCGATCAAGATCGTGATTTTTCCCAAAGAAATCAATGGGTTTTGAGAGTAATCTCTATTGATTGTGAATCTGCAAACAAAATTTGTTTTGAATCAAAACTGATTGTAAATCTCAAATTTTTTCTGTGTACGGGAAAAAAGAAAAAAAAACTCAAAACCGATTGAAATCGAAGAATCTTAAATGGGTTTGAAGACTAAAATCTACTGATTGCAAATCTATCATCAAAAACCATTTTGACTCTATAACTGGAAAGAAAGATCAAATCTTTACTCAAAACCTTCCCTAGGTAGACTTTTTCTCAAAATTTTTGTTCTAAAAACTCTATAGATCCGGTGTTAGTAACAAGATAAGGAAGGTAAGGGAGAGATATGTTTTTCTGAATCTGAATGCCAGCGTAAGCCTTTGATTTTCTGTTGTTGATGCCTTTCTCTGGTATTTTCCCATCACAGCAGCCTCATGTTTTCCTCCTTTCTTGTCTGCCGGAATAAGCTTAAGATGAAATTGGTTGTCTGAAAGTTGCTATTTAATGACGAAAACACCCCCACGAGGTCACTGAGCTACTGGATCTATTGAGTTCACCGGATTTTGATGCCGAAATCGTTGATTTCTTCATTCTTGAGCTTCTAGGACATGATTCAAACCTTTTCTAGCGCCAAAATGTAATTGCATAAAATACATCATGCAATTACACCCATTGATCTACTTATTCCTAGATCTAGATTCACACACACATATGGATGAACATAAAAGTAAAGCACACAAGAGACGTTTTTAACGTGTTCGGAGCTTATCTAGCTTCCTACATCACGGATTTATTAGTAGAGATATATGATAATCATACATAAGTTTTCTTGGTGTTCATGAGGTGTTCTTGAGTTGGAGATGGTGGTGGAGAAGATAGAGTAGAGAGAGAAAGGGAGTAGAGGCCCCCCCTTTCTCTTAGGGTTACATGGTTTTTATATGAGTCTTACATAGGCGGAATTACCAACCTACCCTTAAAGGGAATCCTATGCTAGAATTCTTCTATGGTGTATCTTCTCCTAGGCGATACTAAGTTACAACCGTCTTGATCTTGCGCCACGTAGCGAATATACTCTAAAGACTCACAATAATAGTTTGTCCTCTCGCCGACAAACAAGGTCGGCGAGTACTTATATCCTTCAGCGAGCTAGTCTTCTTCTGGATAAGGATTGCTGACGCGGATCCCACTGAGTCAACGAGTCAACTCTGACAACCTGCCCATTCTGATATTCTCATAAATGCCTGACTACCGTACAGTCCTTTGCCGATGACGTGTCTTGTACTCGCTGATCATAGCTCGCCCTTCAGTTCTTCGCTGGCGCAACCTCGGCGGCCCTATACGCTAACCTCTTTATACCTGATACTCGTCGTGGTCTTCCTTGATGATTCTGTACTTCTCGGAGATAGTCTTCTTACGCAGCTTCACCTTTAGGATGCTTTTATTTGTAGAAGGCACTTTCTACACTCACAGATAGTGAGGTTAATGTTGATGTTGGAGCTAACAATTCCCTCAACATTGATCTTGAGTTGTTGGATCGAGTTTTGCAGAGCCAAATATGTACTGTCTCTAGCATCCCTGCCAAGTGCAAGCTTCTTTTTGCTAGAACCTTCAATGCTGCCATCCAGAAGGTTGTTAACAACCCTAGCGACATCTCTTTGTGGATTCAACTGCTTCTTTTTTCCCATTTGTACTCTTCGCACTTACTTCCCCAAGAGTAGTGAGGAAGAGAAATCCGGAAATAGGAAAAAAAGTCAGATCGCGGCTATACAACTTGCTTTGAAGATGTGGTCTGAACCCAGTGGTTGTGTCACCTTGCTTCATAGTGCTTTGGAAGAGCAATCTTCTTACAGGAAGTACGGCAGAAGAACAAGGGTAAGAATCAGGTGAAGACGCAAGAGGAACAGGAGGCAGTTAATATACGACTTTGTCGTAAGAAGCTAAGTTATGGACAATACACAGCTGCTATTCGTACCTTAACTTCTAGTGGGGTGGCTCCGCCTAACTCAGGGACTCTGGAAGAACTGATAGACAAGCACCCTCATGCAGCTCCTCCGGTGATACCAACGAACCCCGTAACACAACCACCTTTGATTGCATCTAAGGATTTGGTTCTGAACAAGCTGAAGAGTTTTCCCAAGGGGACTTCTTGTGGAAGAGATGGCCTTCGTGCTCAACATCTAATCGATGCTTTGAGTGGGTCTGCGGCTGCAGTATCTGATGAGTGACTCCATTACCCAGTTGGTAAACATATGGCTTGCAGGTGGTTGTCCTTCGGCTTTAGGGGAGTTTGTAGCTTCATCTCCCCTTACTCCCCTGCTCAAGGCTGGGGGTGGCATACGCCCCATCGCTGTGGGTACTATTTGGAGACGTTTAGTCTCTAAAGTTGCGGCTTCTCATGTGGGTAAAGAGATAGAAAGATACCTCAGTGACTTTCAGTTTGGTGTGGGGGTCCCTTGCGGGGGTGAGTCTATCCTTCATGCGGTCAACAGGCTTCTTGAGGCGAAGAGTGACTCAACGACTACGTCCATGCTCTTGGTTGATTTCTCTAATGCCTTCAATCTTGTAAGCAGGTCTGCAATGATTAAAGAGGTAACGAAACACTGTCCTTGTATCTCTAAGTGGTTAGAGTTCTGTTACGCGGCTCCCGCTAGATTATATTATATGGACAAGACTCTTGCGTCGGCTCAGGGAGTACAACAGGGGGATCCCTTAGGGCCCATGTTATTTGCTTTGACTCTTCACCCCTTGATACATAAAATTGCAGAGTCGTGTTCCTTGGACCTTCAAGCTTGGTATTTAGATGATGGGACCTTAGTTGGAGACACGTTGATGGTGGCCAAAGCCTTGGACATTATTCAGCAAGAGGGTGTTCCCTTGGGGTTGCATCTTAATGTCTCCAAGACTGAACTTTTCTGGCCTACAGTTGACAGCAGAGGTTTAGTTGATGGCGTTTTCCCACCTCGCATATGCCGGCCAACTGAGGGAGTTAAGCTATTGGGAGGACCTGTTAGCATGAACCCACAATTTTGCAAGAGTATGGTAGTTAACAGAGTTCATAAGACCACAAGCCTAATTGATGCTATACAGAGGCTCAAAGACCCCCAAGGTGAGCTTCTATTGTTGAGGAACTGTTCTGGTGTTTCAAGGTTATACTTTGCTATGCGGACAACTAAGCCTGAGTACTTGGGAGAGGCTCAGGTGATTTTTGATAATCACCTCAAACAGTTTCTTAGACATCTTGTTACGGGGGACGGGCCGGGATTTGGTCTCCTGCAACAAAGGCTTGATACACTTCCCATCAAGTGTGGTGGTTTAGGGGTGTACACCATGGAGGATACTATGCGGTACGGGTACTTGGCTTCTTGCTTCCAGACAAGAGCTCAGCAGAAGAACATTTTGAGGCAGTCTGGTGTGTCCGATTTGAGTCCCAGTTTTGATCATGCACTTGCCTTATACAACCAGGTATGTGGTACTGAGATTTCTTCATTATGCATTGATGATATTGCCCCCCATTCTATGAGTTCTTTGGCAATCAAATACTTCGATGCTGTGAAGAAAGATCTACCTAATCGGTTTGTTATGACGGAGCGGGATTCAGCCTTGTGGCAGAGCAACAGGATCAAGCATGCACAAGATTATTTGTTAACCATTCCTATCGCTGGGCTTAATCAAAAACTTGGGTCTAGACATTTCAGAGATATCTTGCGTTATAGGCTTGGGATCCCTCTTTTTGAGGAAGGAGACAGTTGCACCAGTTGTGGTAGGGAGATGGATATTTTTGGGGACCATGCCCTGCATTGCTCAAGTGGCATTGGTCTCAAGTATAGACATGACCTGGTTCGTGACACCTTTGCTGATATTTGTTATCGTGCGGGTGTCCCAGCCAGGAAAGAGGTTGATTTGGGGTTCCTCTCAGATACCGGTTTGGCCTTGAGACCTGCAGATGTCTTGGTGTATAATTGGGACAATGGTCAGGACGTGTGTATGGACATCACAGTTGTTTCACCTTTTACAGGCGTTGGGGTGCGCGCTTTTGTTCCAGGCAAGGCTATTGAGGATGCTGTTGTTCGCAAAAAGGATAAGTATCTAGAGAAATGTACTGCTCAGGGATTTGGTCTTGGTGTGCTGGCCTTTACTACTTTAGGAGAGATGGGTTCTGACACCATGGAGTTTTTGCGAAGATTGCGTAACTATATGGCTAGTCATGATGCTAATGTTATAGTAGGGGATTTTCTTTTTCATAGGATTAGTGTTGTACTTCAAAAAGGGATTGGAGCCCAGCTTGTTGCCAGGCTTCCATCCAAATCTTGTAATCCTATTGATTTTGATTCAGATTCAGATTCAGATTAATAATATATAGCTTTCTAAAAAAAAAAAAAGCTTAAAAGGGGGGTTGTTAAAGATTTGGATGGGTCGAACTTTAGGCCGCGATAAGAGAAAAGTGCCATGCCTAAGCTCCAGCCTTGACCGACACTCCCCCATCGTGTTACTTTATTATTGAGAAACGGGGCATCCATTTTTAAGTTCCTACATCTACTTAGGCCAAAGGTTACCAGGGTGCCACCATGCCCTCCAAGGAAGATAAACAAATATCTTCGGTACCTACCTAAAGTGCTAAGGCAAAATGGATACATACGCTATCAATAGCCAGTGTTTGCTTGAAACCAGTGCAAGTAACTCAAAGCCTTTGGGAAGGGTGATCCGTACGCCCCCACTAGCTTGGTCACTATCTCTTACATCGAAGTAAGCCCTGAAGTTGCACCTTGAGAAGCTGTAAGAGCCATTTATAAAAAACCACAGTAACGAAGGGCGGAATAACATCGAGAATAAAGGAAAACGAAGACAAATGTGCAAATTTGGTATCAGGAATACCGGAGCAGCAACAAGAAATCAAAAAGGTAGAAGAGGGAACATACTCCCAACTTTACATCTCCAAGCAATCTTTTTACACAATATCATCAGAATTAAAAAAGTACCCTGGGGATTATTTTGAGGTGGAACCAAAAGCTCGTTGTCATTCTTCATAGACAGAGGCGAATCCTCGGGAACCATATTGGCATTAAGCTCATCCACTGGATCTCGAGCCTCGACATTAATCCTAGAACCTTTATCAGAGGCATCGATGAAACCCGTTCACCTCGGCTTATCGCCAGAAAGTTCGTTGTCCATCTTTGGCCCCTCGCTGCCACTTCCATCGCCTTCTTCGGGCTTCTCACTGATGATTCCATCAGCTGTCTCTAATCCTTGAGAATCAAAAACATTACTTTCCATCTGCTTCAATTCAATAGATTGATCGCCCTCAACCCCAGCCCCGTCATCAGCATCGC
>JAJJMA010040744.1:0-11906 GCA_023529015.1 Papaver nudicaule
CATTCGCCACACACCAAATATCGCACAGCCATACTCTGAATCTTCACCCTTGTAAACTTCTGTCTTCAATCCATCAAGTAGACGTTCTATTGCTGTCTTCATTATAACTATCAAAATCCATTTCATCATCTAGACCCTCCTCATACTCATCATTATCTTCTTCTTCTTCGTCTTCAGACATGGCATCCACTTCTGTTGGAATAATGGTGATATGTTCAGTCAAGGTAAAAGAAAATTGCTGTTCTGGTGGTGACACAAGATGCTTTCTCACATCAGCTGAAACCTGACCTATAATATCGTGGTTGCACCATTCTGGAATTCTCAAGCGAGAAAGCAAATTTCGAGTTTTATATGCAACAGTATCCATGTTTCGCATATCTTCAATCAACACATTCCCAACTTCAATCTTTCCATCGTTGGTATGCCACTTAATTCTGATTCTAAGTGTTGGATTGGTTTCCGTCGTAGTTTTGACAACAACACTAGGTATAAACTCGATTACATCAAAATCCATTACTGATCAGTATATTCTAGTATGCCCTAACCTAATACTTCTTCTGCTCCCCCTTGAAATAATTCATTGTAGCCTAATTTATGAAACAACAGTCTAAGTTAGACAAGGAATAAACATTATGTATGAACCCGAATGATAAAGCTTAAAAATGAAACAAACATAACACGTTATTTATCATTCTAAATATGAAACATTGATTTCATTATAAACAAAGGTTGAAATCCTTAACATGTTGAAAGATACCTGAGAAAGGGATGGAGGAGAGTGGGTTATTGGTACTGGATGAGATGATATGGATGGATGAAAGTGAATCGTAAAATGTAGAAGAAAACATCATATTTATAATAAAATCTAGGGGCACTTGACAGTTATTCACATATCGTAGTTTTCTCTTTTTGAATGAAAAACAACTTGTTTTTTTAACTTATCCCCCTGTCCTCTTTTAGGGGGAATCTTCTTTTCGCGATTCAATGTATCCAAGTGACAACTCCTTTCATCATTTCCATTTTGAATCTAAAGGAAATCACAGTAACATTGATAGACAACTCGTCTTCTTTACTACCCCATACTCAAAAGTTTGAGAATCTTTTTGATGATAGACTAGTAGAACATTGATTGACAACTCACCCCAATAACGAATCAAAAAAAAAGTACTCTTCCATAGTTAGACAAAGAACTTTTATTACATAATCGTACGGCCACAACTTAAAGACAATTAAATATTTAAAAAGTGACACTTATATTTTAAACATCCAGAAACACACTACAACTATTTACAGACATGTTAAAGTTTAATCATCTAACTTCGCCACGACCGAGGAAGAAAAGATTGAGTATCCGGCACGGTTGTATCCATGTCTTCTAGACCGTGATCCCACTGTTGTTCCATTGGAAGGCTTGACTGGTTAAGATCCACATCCATGTTGGAATTTGCATACGCACCTTGTGAACTCGAGGATGCGCCCCCACCATACGTTGGATGCGGACATGCTCCCGTGTTCATTCCGAGACTCAGTCCAAAAAGGTTCCCTGTGTTAGGCACCTGAGAGGGTTGTGTTTGGATGTTTGGAGATGTGTCGGGGTTGCTGCGTTCAAAATCGGAGTTTGAAGAGCTACTCCCTTGCTCCCAACCTTTTGTCACATCATACATAGTTGCCCTCATTGAGTTGATATACGCTTGTTGCTTAAAAATGTGGCTAAGCAATTCGTCCTAAAAAAACCCATTAAAAGATTTTAAGACACAACAAAATAAAGGTAACTTCAAAATATTTTAAATATCACCAATGCTTGTTTAAAAAAAAATTACCGGTGATCTGTTGATTTCAGTGGGATCATAAGGGATTGGTTCAATGCAGCCGAGAGGTATCGTGATGTCTCTGCCATTTCTGTATACGTGAAAAGTATCAAAAAATTCAGGTAGGTCACGGTATACCTCAGGTTGGGGCGTGTACTGACTGGAGCGAGAGTAGAGGTCAGGCTGAGTCCCGTAAGGCATGCCGGCTCTGCCTCTGTTGGCAACACCAAACTCATCCTTGTTCCTCGCATGCTGAACCAAAGGCAAATACTTTCCGACGCTTTTGCTTGTCCACCACTTGAGGTAATGATCGGGAGGGACATGCAAATAATGGGACAACGCAATCACTTCCTCGCCGTCCTGAATCGGGGAGTCCTCATTTGGGAGGTCAGTAGGAATAACTATGTCACCCGTCAGCTGCCGCCAACACCGTTCAGGGAGGTAATGACTGTTTTGAAACCGAAATCTTAAACCTGGAAAAAAATAAGGTAGGAAGTGTAAGATAATTATCCAGAAAAAAACCAAACAACAATCATGGAATTCAAATGATAGGATAAATAACCTGACACCCTTCTGGCCTCTACTACCATAGGGTCCCCGCAGTGAGCGTCCATAATCCACGGTTGCTATTCTACGGTGCTGGCGGTTCGAGAATCGATATTCTGTCTAGTGGTATAAAGACTATGCCTATCTAGCTGAACTTGTTCGGTCGGGTCAATGTTTGTTTTGTCAAACAATGCAAGGGCGGGTAATGGCGCATGCCTTGCCAACTCGGGTGCCAAATTCGCAGAGCGTTTAGGTAAGGGCTGGCAGTTGCGAAAGTAGAAGTAGTACCAGTACTCGAGTATCATCCACATACCTCCCATGTCATTAGACACTCTGCTACTCCACTTATCTAGTTGTTCATACAAATTTCCCAATGCAGCCCACCCCCAGTCGTAGTTGCCAATATTATCCAAGTCTACCAAACAGCGTAGCCACCCTTTCTTTAGCCTTGTAGTTGTGTCTCCGACCAACCATCTACCAATGCACCAGAATAAAAACATTCTGGTTAACTCGTCAGCGATTGGATTGTTATCCATGCCTTTTCGCCCTTCTATGTAACGAACTATATGCCCACTAATTACATCGGGTTTTTCGGTTCCCCATGCTGGCACCGGTTTTTCCCTCAAATCCGGGTTCGCCTGCAAAGCCGCGACCTGACGTTGCTCAAGTACATCACGCCAAGCCCTGGCGCCCGAAAACCACTCCTCATCATACAAAACCCTGTCTGCTTTGCTTACAGTATTGCATTCCGGTTTTAACCTACCTCCTCCTATTGGTATCCCTGTGATCCTTACAAAATCTAGTGGAGTAAGACCAATTTCGAATTCAGGAAAATGGAAAGTCTTGGTTTTCTTAAACCACCGCTCCATTATAGCCTCTGACGTCTGGTTGTCAGCATTCAATAGCTTTACATGGAACATAGCCGAAAACCCACAATTGTCTAATATATGTTGCGCTCTGTCGTTATCTTTAATGACTATGTTGTATAACTCAGAAAGCTGGGTCCAATTGGTTTTAAATTGGGTTGGTCGAACAGCGGTCATGTCATCACTACACCGATGATTCATGCCTTTCAACGATAACGGATCCCCGAGAAACATTCCCTAAAATATACGAATACACAATTAATAAAAGCAATCGACATGTTGTAACACATTCACCATATGCCGCAAAGGCAACAAACACACATGCAAACACATTCAACATAAGCCGCAAGAATACTACAACCAATTTCAACATCTCTAGCGAGATAATTACTAGCGCCTAGGAACAAATTATTCAAATTCAACCTAAGCCGTATATCATCACATTCAACATAAGAATACATTCAACATAAAAGAATACTACAACCAATTACATTTCTAGCGATACATCCTCTATCGCCTAAGAAAAATCTCATATTATCACATCACAGCAAAATTTAATTTCGATAAAACTCAAATTATTGGACATTTATCATCACACAAATCATTCTATAAAACCCCAAACAATTATATTTGTAATTATAGATCAGATTCATGTAAAAAAACCAAAAATTTCATCCAAAATTAAAGAACATACCGCTGCCATTTTTACGGACGAAATCAAATTCTAGAACCTCCCTTTTAATCACCAAACTTTTTCGGACGTACCCGTTACTTCAATTTTAAAAAAAAACCTTAAAATTATCTCAATTTTCGGAATTTTCGCAGAGAACAGGTTACCAATGGAGGAGGAAGAAAGAAGAAGAAGATAGAAGAAGAGGAGGAGAAAACGAGGGTTTTAATTTGGGTTTTCTGTAGAAGCGAGGAAAGCTTTATCGCTTTGACTGGTTTTGACCGGTCAAGCGAGGTTGCTTTCCTCGCTCATGTGAAGCGAAGAAGCTTTCCTCGCTCAGCGAGATAGCTTCCCTCGCTCTAAGGGTACCTCCATAGTAAACAGGCGTCCGGGAGGGCCGCTGGATTTGCACTGTTGGGATGATTCCTCTCTCATCCATAGTAAACAGCCTTAGTACACAAGATTGGATGAAGGTAAGACCCCGTTCCATTGCTCATATTTTTACTTTAGTGTAAAAGTAAAATTTCCCGTCAGATTTTTCCTGCTTTGCGTCACGTCACGGGAATGGCCGTAGAATCTTCATCCGATGGCGGATTTCGATGGTTGACCCCAATTTAGAAAGAGGACTTCAGTAGCTTTCATCTCGAAAAAGAAAATCTGAATTTCATACATTTTTGCTCGTTATTTCATGTGCCACAATGTGACGCCACGTCCAGTAACGTCGCAGTCTGTACGCTGTTTAGCGGAAAAATCATTCCGGCCAGTAGGTTGCTCCAAAAATTAAGCCCTTTTATCACGTGATAGAAAACATCCATACGAACAACTACCGTGAAGAAAGTTTCTTCATATCTCTTACTGATTTGTACAGATTTTGAGTTTTCGCCGTTCTTCGTAAGAATTCAGATGTCAGAGAATTATATATTCAAGATAACATCGTGAATCCTTTGATATACCTTCCTTTAATGATTTTTCTTCTTTATTTGATGTAGGATGGACCTGCTACAGGAGTTGAGAAGTTCTCATTTGTTCCCTCAGAGCGAAGCCCAGTGTTTGAAGAATCGACTCCAAATACGCCGCCCAAATTTGCTGATATGATAACTGAACAGAATAAAAATGGAGGCTCCACAGACCCTAAGTCTTCTGTGACACAGGTTACTTTCTGTTGAATTCTTCAATCCAAAATAAGATATTTAGTACTTTATTCTTATCTCGTTTGCTCTTGCAGCCTTCTGGAGATAAAGAAGCAATGAATGACACTTACTTTGCTGGCGAAAGGTTAAGTGCGGGTCACAACCTTAACGAAGACTTTGACAACGTTGCTGACGAAAATCCTCCTAGTACCGAGGTAAATTTAATTATCTTCTTTATGTTAAGCTTTTATCGTAGCTTGAAACATATTATTAAACTTCTGTTTACGTTGAACCTTTCTTTCAGATTGTCATCAGAGAGATTCAAGTTTCTGAAGAGATCGACGTCACTGGCGTGGATGCTCCCACCCAGTGGGCTCTTCGCGAGTTTCCTCATGCTGGTTTGGCATATGATCTCCCTCATGAAATAATTCTCCCTGGTCATATACTAGTGGAAGGATTTAATGTCCCTGAGGAACACGTCCCACTGTATAGGAGGATATGGGCCCGTTATGGTCACCTCATCACTGCAGGAAGGCGTGACCACTTGAATACACTTGCTGGTGTCGTGGCTGATCTTATGGGTCTGATTTCGAAGATGTATGCTACTCCTCTCACGGAGACGACAGATGAGGAGTTAGATGAAGCAGAAGAGTTGTTTGCTTCATTCAAAGACTTCAAACCTAATTTGTTGTGGCTTCAGGCGAGGATCCAGTTTATCCGAACAAGGCGTGCTGCTGTTGGCAAATTCACCCAGGATTTGGTGACACAAGAGGAGAGGCATTATGCCACCATGACCGAGGAACTTCGCAAGTTGACTGAGAAGACAGAGAAGAAAGCTGCTGACATAGCTCTATTGAAGAAGGCGGTTGATGAAGGAGCAAAATCCTCGCTAGATGGGTGTTTCTGAAGAGCTTCAGGAGCAAAACATTTTCTCAGTAGATTTTTATTTTGCTTTGGTTTTATGAACAAAGGGTTTGTAGGAATTGATGATTTTGAACTCATAGGTTTTGAATTTGAATTCTTTTTTTTTTTGAATTGAATTGAATTGACTTGTTAAAAGGCAAGAGATGGCTTGCACTTTTATTTTGGAGGAATTGAAATTACAGGAAATAAGTAAACTCTAGTGAGTCTTCATACTTTCTTGAGCCATTTGCCGTTGACCACCATATTTGAGAGCCTTTCATGTATTGCACTTATCATGTATCGTGCGTCAGGCATGACTCGAGATATGATATAAGGTCCTTCCCAATTTGCCGTGGATCCCGGAATAGAAGTTACTTTTCGGTTAGTGCGCCGCATAACCTTGTCTCCTTCTTGCAAAGTAGCCTTAGGAACCCATGACATCTCAGGTGTCTTTCGCCTATAAGACCGTTGCTTTGCCCGGACCCATCTATTGGTAGTGGCTTTGATTTCCTCCTGAGGTGTCTCAGAGGGCTTGATAGACTTGATGCGATCAAGTCCCCAAGTCGAAGAATCATCTAACCCTTGTGTAGGGGCATGTTGGATAGGATTTCCATGAACTAAATAATTTTGAATAAAGTACTTCAAATCACTATCACATACCTCTTTGAATATCACCAGAGTTTCAGACCCCACGCGGTACTCCAGCTTTCCCACGTTGCAGCTTTCTTGGTCAAACATGAATTCTTGGCCCTTGATGATTACAGGTGAGATTGTCGGTACGAATCTTTTCCCGTGGAGCCAGGGACGCCCTAGAATCATGTCGTGCTCCTCATCTTCTTTGATTACATGAAACTTGGTCTTGGTGCGAGCAGAGTCCACCTTCAGATCCAGAGTAACATGACCATATATGTCTTGGAGCTTTCCTTTTGAATCTTTTGTTATCGTGGGATAATAGATGACATCCCGTCGAGAAATCCCAATTGCTTGAAGTGTCTTGATTGGAATCAAATTAACCATAACACCAGCATCAATTTGAACTTTCTTAAAATTCGTACCTTCGAGACGAGCAGAGATAATTGGTATCGGAACACGTTCTCCTGCCATCATCTCTGGTGTGACTTCGCCAGGCTTTGGCTGAACCTTTTCAGGTATAGGTAGTTCTTTACCGCTAGCAATCCAGCTGAGGGCAGCGAAAATGTTGCTTCGCTGACTTCTAGAAAAATGCAGGAGCTCGCATAAATTCTCCATCAAATAATTAGCAGTTTGCTTGACAGATTCTCCGGAGATGGTGAAATTTCGAATGTTGGGTTGATGCTGACGTTGGTGTTGACGTTGAGGTTGGTGCTGAGGGAGTGGATTCTTATGCACACCCTCAGTCCCCAAGTTCAACTCTCCTGACTCGATCTTTTCGTTGAAGATTTGCTTGAGTCGATGTCATTTCTTGTGCTGTAGGCTCTCTCCGTACAGGAGGTAATTTGACAGCGCCATCTTGAATCCACGCTTCCAGGAGCTCTATCACCTCGTCTATAGTACATGGGAAATCAGGAATCTTGGGGAATTCCCTTTGTTGTCGTGGTGCCTTTGGTGCAGGAGCAATAGCTGGGACCCGTGCCGGAGCTTGAGGTTGGGCTGGAGCTGCACGTTTTAGTTGCGGGGCCTCAGGAGTAGGCGCCTTCCTCTTAACACCTTCAGTGACAGCATGAATCGAGTGAAGAGAATTATATTGCTTATTGACAAGTCGCTTGCTGGCACGCGTTTCACCACGACTTTCTTCGGCTTTCAAAGGCCTGGGTCTTTCTAGTAGTGTAGGTGCAGTAGTGGCGGATCGTTTGGCGGACTTATGGAGCTTGGTGAAATTGTCGATATCCAAATTCTCCAACAAGGCGCGATATACTGGTATCATTCCATTGATGCAAAGCTCCACCAACTGTACCTCTGTCACATTTGGATCATTGCAATCCACTGAACGAGTTCTGAATCTCGTTACGTAATCATCGGGATGCTCATTGTTTCGTTGATAGAGTCTCCCCAAGTCAGAGAGAGTGAGTTGCTCGGACACGAAGAAGTATTTCTTGAGGAAAGCATTAACCATTTGGCTCCAGCTGAGAATGCTATTAGGAGCTAGGTTATTATACCAAGTATATGCTTTTCCTGTCAGGGATTTCGAGAATTCCTTGAGACATACAACTTGATTTCTTTCGTGTATTCCCAATGATTCCAGGAAGCGAGAGATATGTTCTCGGGCATTCCCAATACCATCATACATGGAGAATGAAGGTGTGACATACCCTTCAGGAAGAGATTCACGCTGAACTTCAATTGGATATGGAGGTTGATGACGATGAAATAAATCTGAATTCTCCATGCTACGAGCCTGCAAAAGATTCTGCAAATCTTCACGAGTGACGAAGTTATGTTGCAAACCTGTATTTGGTCCACGTGTGGTGTGAACATGGGTATCCTGATCATCAGGAATAACATGAATTTGAGAGGGACCCGCCTTGTTAAAATTGGCAGGGGTTTCTGCACGTGAAATCCCTGGAGTTGTTGGTGGCGCCAGTTTTTCTGATAGAGTCCTTAAGCAAGTCAGCAACTCCATCTGGGTTTTCACCATATTGTTTTGACTCAGGGCTAGATCTTGTTGGGTCTTCATGAGATCCGCAATGCTAGGTGAGTCTTCAGTGTTCCTTGTTTCTCCTACGCGGGGCCCAAAGAGAAAAGCTTCTGTGCGGCTTGAGATAGGAGTGAAAGGGGTAGGAGAGATAGTGGTATTGGTGGTCCCCACCATATGAGAGAGGGGGGACGTGATTTGGGATAGGGTTGGCGTGGTGGAACCCACCAGAGGGGTTGACACGCCCATGGAGAGAGAGGATGAGGTTGGCCCCCTCTGAGTTGAGGCAGAGGCAAGATTAGGGTTAGGGTTTGAGCTCACGGCTTGATTTGTGGGCCCAGAGGTGATGGCGCCACTTATTGGAGCATTTGTGACCCCACTTGCAGGCAAACTCGTGGGAATATTAGGGTTACTTGGAGAATTTGTATTCTCTGAACTCTGCCTCCTGGTTTCAACCATATCTTCTTAAAACTGAGATAATGACCTCCCACTGTGGTCGCCAAATGTTTTAGGTGTAAAACAATAAAGAGAATTCAGAGGGTAAAGTATGAAGTGTGATGATGTAATGAAAGATGGTAATGAATTCGAGAGGTCAAGATCGAACAAGACTCGCCTAAACCAAGAAATGGCCGTTCGAGTATTGCTTCAGTTACAAGAAGAGGATTTTAGGGTTGGTTTAGGGAGGGAAGCAGAGAAAGATGAGATCAGAGAATTGCTATGATTTTCTGTGATGTTGATGATTGAATTGCTAAAGAAGTTTGAATATCCAGTTCTCACTAGATATTGAATGCTGAATGAGAAGAGTTAATCAATGATCGATGAGATTGATTGATTAAACTTGCACTGAATTAAACTGTTTGTTCTTGCTGGAGAACTTGTTGTTTCCAAAATGGTCGAGTGACCTATTTATAGCAATAGAATTCCAACTGATCTCGTAAGAAGTGGAAGAAGTGGAAGAGTGGGAGTGTGGAGTGAGTGGGGAAAGTCTTGCGCCTATTATTAGGGAAGAACAAACCGCCCACTACTCTATCCCATCTTCTCAGCAACGTTCACACGGCTTAGTTTCTTTCCCGTTGAGTGATTGAGCCGTTGCAATCACACGTGCCGTAGACCGCCAAACCAAAACCCTAAAAGAATATCCCCCCATGTAACTTACTTGATTCTCGTAAGATTTGATAAGATTTGTTAAGATTTGTTAAGTCAAAGATGACTAAGTGCAAGTCGTACCAATTACTTGGTAAACTTAGGACTTTGCGATAAGATAGAGATTAAGCGATAAGCTTTGAATATCTCTTTAAGATTTGGTTTAAGGATTGAGCCGGGCAATCGCCATTTAAACCAATGAGATAAATCTAAGGGTTGAGCTAGCAACCGCCATTAGATAAGATAAGGTAAGTCTAAGGATTGAGCTATGCAATCACCAATTAGACTGAGAGGATTTCAGCAACTCTCTGTGGCAACAGTCAAATAAATATGACTTTCAGTTTGCCATAAATATGAGAAATTGGCTTGTGGCATGTAATGCACCAATTCTCTGAGTAATGAAGACATATGAATGTCTAAAATAATATAAGTCATAGCCATGAGCCATGATTAAGAATTATAGCACTGATTTATAGAAGCAAGTCCATAATCAGGAAAAACAGACGAATGATGCTATCACAGCGTAGTCATCATCAAGAATGCATAAGCATTGCCAATACAAGACCTAAAGATAGGCCATGATGATCATAATAAGCCATGTTACATGGTATGATAATCTTATTAAGAAATTAGGTATAAGGCTCAAAGGATGAACAATAACATTTATGTTATTTTCAGATTTCTGTACAGTTTGCATGTTGTTCATTAGTAAAATCGGCTAGGCCAGCCTATATTAGATAAAAATCTGAATTTTTAGTATGTTATAGGAAATTCACAGAGGAAAATATTTCGTGAAGGAAGCATCTCCTAATTCCTTACGGATTGGGCTGTAAAAATCACGACATGGAGAAATACGTGAGCAGAACTGTCAGATTTCCGAATTTGATTAGGAAACTAGAGTATTATGGACTAAGTAAAATCCATAATCCTCTAGGATTTGGATCAGTGGGACCCATAAGTAGAGGGGAGGCTAGAAAAGAATATATCTTAGTCCCAAGGGGGCAACTAGAGCCCGTGGGAGAAGAAGATCTCATGGCTCTTTCGTGAGCACAAGGAAAGAAAACCGTAAACCCCCACCAAGATTTAGTCGCGCCCTGACTTCGGGCCTCCAAGATTTGGCCAAGGCAAAGTCATGGGGCTCCAAAACTAGGCCAGGGCAATAACATGGGTATCCATTATTAAGTCGAGGAGGTGGCGTGGGCACCCAAGTGCCAAGGCACGCCAAAGACATGGATATCCAAGATTAGGGCAAGCTAGAAATATGGACATCCAAGGCTAGGGCAGGGATTATCCTTGGGCCTCCAAAGAGAGGGGGACGTGAAGAAATGGCGGGGACTAAGCTAGGCCATAGGAGGATGGCCAAAGCTAATGGCGTGAGGCATTGGCGGGGGCTGAGCTAGGCCAAGGATCTGGCGGGTGAAGCTTAGGCCACGCGAGTAAATGCCAAGGTGTTAGCGGGGCTATAGATAGGCCATAGGCTATATGCTAGTGGCGGGCTAAGCTAGGTGGGACTAGGCTTAGGCCAAGAAGGTAGTGGCCAACGTCAATGGCGGGCTAAGCTAGGCGGGAGCTAAGCTAGGCCACAAAGGGTAAAGGCCAAGGTATTGGCGGGTCAGGCTAGGCCAGCCAAGAGGTGGATGGCGCGAGAGCTTGGCAAGGTCAGGCTTAGGCCATAGGCCAAGAATGACCGTGTATAATCCTTCTTTGCTAAGTGGCGTGAATGGCCTAGGGTTTTGGCTCGAGCATGAGCTAGGCTAACGCGTATGCGCAAGTATTTTATTGTATAGGCTAGGGATTGTGGACCATGCTACTAGGCCAGGGTCGTGAGACATCAAAATACAGCTAACGGTAATTTAAATATCTTATCCCTACTATAAAATAAATTCATACCTTTTCTTGAGCCATCACAGGACGCCAGAGATTGATGCAAAATTACTCCTGTGACCTCCTCGCCAAAAACCACCATCAACATTAAGTCCCCTGCACAGCATGGAACCTTGAGTGTTCCAGGGTGAGCACCAAGTTGATGGGCCAGCTACATCCGCATAGAAGCCTTGTCCACGAGCATAAAGTCCAAACAGGGCCTAAGGCCAACCCTATTCAAGCAGGAATCCTAACTAGGTTAGGACTCCCAAACCGTGCGTGATATGTAGGTACATATATATTTCACGCAGACTTCAAAGCGTGAACATTATCTCCCCTTGCTTATTCTCCCTTTTTTTTTTTTAC
>JAJJMA010040744.1:12006-26573 GCA_023529015.1 Papaver nudicaule
TTATCTCCCCTTGCTTATTCTCCCTTTTTTTTTTTTACAGACACAGTATCTTGTAGGTTGAAAGATCATGATGACTGACACTGAATCCCATAGTTCTTCTCGTGCCATTGATGAAATTACCTCCACCATTGTCGTGAAAGAGCTCCCTCATGTTAATGATGAATTTGAAAGTCGCCTGGCCAATTTAGCACAAGCTGCAGTTTCTCGGGACCAAGCTACAATTCTCCCAGGGAATCTTAATGCTTCAATGGCTATTACTCCATCACGTGTAGCTCGCTTTCGTATGCAGAGAGGTGATTTTAGTACTTCCAGTATCGTTTTCCGTTCTATGCAGAAACAAATCAATTCTTGGTCCATGTATCTTCAGAATACACTTGACACTCCAGGTATTAAGAACATCTTTGAGCAGGCTGGAATCTTTCATGCTGTAAAGAGTTCAGATAGTTCCTTTGTAATCAGAGATAAATGTGCTTTAGTTGCTTTTATGTCCCGCTGGTGTAATGGTACAAACTCCTTCATACTGGCGTGGGGAGAACTTGTAATCACTCTGGAAGACGTAGCAGCGTTATTGAGACTCCCAATTTATGGAGAACTCAGAGTTAGCTTGAGTGCAGATGAAAGAAACGTACAAACCCAGTTAATCATCATTGTTGAAACCCTGAACAAACACGGCGATGCATATGCTTCATGGATGATGCACTGGACCAAAGCCAGTAATATTGGTGCTTCGGTATTGTCAATTGCTGCATTTCTTCTGCTCTGGTTATCAAAAGACGTCTTTGAAGACATTTATGAATATAAGAAGTTGAAGGCCGAACTCATTCCGTATGCCATAAAATTGGCACAAGGTACTCCTGTTCCCATTGGTTCTTTATTCCTTGGTACTTTGTATACCCATCTTTCCACTTTGTTAGCAAATATGACATTGTCGAATGGTGCTGCAAAGGTTGAGACATTTGTATCAACGAATTTTGTGCAAGCTTGGTTGTATGAGCATTACCCTGGTTATGCTCCAAAAGGGTCTGCCAAAGATAAACATTTGTCAGACCAGGCTCGTATTGTCCGTTGGATGAATAAGCCTATCTCGAAGGACTTTCTTGGATTCATGGATGACGAGGCAGCAGTGGTCTTTCGTCCATGGACCTCAATCCCTGCAGGCGTAGCTCAGCTTCGCTCATTTGGTTCAAATACCATTCCAGCAAAGATTCTTTCTGTAGACGACGACCTTACTGATGAAGAACAAGTTTTCATGATAAGTAGTTGCAGCGGGCACGTCCTTGGCATCAGTGACTCAGGAGCATACGTAGTCAGAGCATATAATGTCGACAGGGGAGCTCGTCAGATGGGTTTTGATCAGGATGTCCCATCGCAGCGAGGTCCTCCTCCACAGAATATGAAAGCATATCGGACCAGATTGCTTAGCCCAGTATCTTTTCTCTCGGGAGAAAGAGTGCCATCCGTCACTGAAGCAGGTAGGCGGTTCTGGGATGACCAGGTACAATTGTATAGGGATTTCGTGGCTTCCCCGAAAGAAGTACGGGCAATTCCCTCCAAAGAAGACTTGGAAACGTTCTCCCTGCTCAAATATATCACTCTTAAGCGAAAAATAGGAGACATGAATGATTTGGTAATTACCTTGAACTTTTAAATGCTTGTATGAGCTTTTTGTATGATGATTTTGACGCTCTATCACCATATTTTGTGCAGCAACGTTCGTCGCCTAACTCAAAGCTCGCCAGTCCCACAACACAAATGTCTTTGTCTCTTGGCAGTCATCTTTCGGGAGAATTATCGCTCCCCCAAGGGAAGAACAGCTCTATGATGAGCCTCTTGAATGCTAAACAAGTCCCCAATCTTAGGCTGTTTACTATGGAGGAATTTGAGGGATGAAAGCGACAGATTTCCGTCGCCTATTCTCCACTCTCTCTCCTCTTCCCTCACACCCACTGCGAAAGCGCAGTGCCCCTCCCGGAACTGGGAGGAAAGCGAGGAAGCGAGTATCGCTCAAAAAGCGAGGAAGCTTTCCTCGCTCGCACTTTTAGCGAGATAGCTTTCCTCGCTCAAGTGAAAGCGAGATAGTTTTCCTCGCTTTCAGTTTGACCTTTTTTTATTTACACCCCCTTTACACCAGCTGGCTTTGTCGTAGCTAAGTGGTTACACCCCGCTTACACTCGCGTTTCCGGCCTCCTGAATAACATTTACCCACTCACATTTTTCCTGTATACAACCCATGACAGCCTTGAGACGCACTCGCAATTTACTGGCGAATTATGTATATTAGGGATAGTTTGTTTGTGGAAACACTTGTTTTTTATTACATAACATAAGCGGCTACATTGGTTGAAGGGAAATCTACGAAAGAGAAAAAAAACAATACTACTTAATATATTAAAAAAAAAACAAGGAAGGGAAATACAGGTACATAAATCTTAAAAGTGGTAGTTAAGCAATCTCTGATTTCATGGAAAACATTCAGTCTATTGTCCCGCAATCATGGCGGCGGAGAACCTTGTTTTTAGCCTTGATGTAGAACTCCGCTTTCCAACCGGGCATCTGATCCGTGTCGACCTCTAAAATTTCCATGTCGGATTTCATTTGTTTGATATCCACGTACTCACGGAATATAGACGAGTCTCTTTCGCCTTGTGCCCTTTTGAAGGAATTGTCATCTCGGATGAGGTCATTTAGCGCAGAGATTCCACTGGACTCAGCTCTAGCTAAGTCTCTATCACGCTTTAGGGCATCACGACCTCTGTGTTCTCTGGGCAAGTCTCGTTCGTAGAACCTACCCCGTTCTCCATTCTGCGTGAGTCCTTGTGTTGGATTCCCATCTTCATCAAGCTCCATTGGTTGAGAAGCAGAAGCAACAGAGGCGGTATTCTGAGATCCATCATCCCTGTTCTCATTACAGGTTTCCGGGTCCATATCCTCGATGCCTGCCCCCCTCCAAATTTGAAACACTTGCTCATGTTTCCAGGTTCTTTTGGGTGGTCCGGCCTCGTAGTCTTCCAAACCGGCTTTGTACTGAAACGACAAGATAAAAATTTATTAGAGATTATGTAGTACCTACGGTTAAATGTGAAATGAAGCATAAACAATTACACTTACGCAGTCATTCTCACACCACCCACTCTTCATGTTCCTGAGATGCCTTGCAACACAACACACATACACCTTCACCTCTTTCCTAACCAGACAAATTTGATTTTGGAGAGAGTGTCTTGTACGAATATTTTTACTTGGTTCTTGCCGAAGGTACTCAGCCTCAATTCGTGCCCAAAATGTCGCACCATCTTGATTAATTCCAACAATACCATCCTGGGTAATGCTGACGTATGCTTTGGCTAATGCTGCATCTTCCCTCTTGGTGAAGTTAACCATGGTTGCAAAAATTGACAGTAGAAGTATATTGAAGAACGATAGTTGTGGTGTGTTTTGATTGTTCTATAACTCTCTATTTATAGCCAAAAATTTGAATATTTAGCCGTTGTATTCCAGAAGCCCATAGCCGCTGGATGATGATAGATCCGTTGGAAATTTGTTTTTCATTGGCTCAGATTGAAAGCGAGAAAGAGTATCTCGCTTGGCGATATAGTCTATATCGCTCCAGCGATATAGACTCCATCGCTTTAATCTGAGTCGTTGGATTAACAACTTTTTTTTCAATCGGGTGGATGGGGTTTAGCACGAATCTTGTTTGTTTTGTAGTGGTATTTGGGATTTTCTTACTATCATCGCACTGTATTTCGGATTTCCTTACTATCATCCCACTGTGTTTGTGGTTGTTTTGTAGTGGTATCTCGGATTTCCTATAAAAATTTGGGCTATACAATCGTTCTAAAAATATCAGATCATTCTACTCATTATCGTTAGAAAGTATAAAGTTTTAAACAACACACTATCGATGGAGGTTTTTCTGCTCAGCAAGACATTCATTTGGTTTCAAGTTTTTGCCGAATATGGGACGATCCTTTAACTAGCACCAACATTTGTTATCCCACCTTCTGGCCGATGGTCTTAGGTGAATATACACGAACTGCCGGAGACGAACAAGTACATACAGTGACAGAAGTGAGAGTTAGGATAAGAAAACTTCAGTGGCGGTGCAAACAATTCCGAAAGCATTATGGAGATGCTGTGAGACCTATTGTGATTAGCCGCTCATTTATTTATGCTATACTACATGTTCCTGGTTTTTTTTTTGCAGATGTTAGATCTTTATGAAATGTTGGGTGATCGTATGTAATATGAAGATAGAACGCCTAACGGTCTATAAAACTACAACCATGCTTAAATTTCATTTACTTTCAAATAAGTTGTAATTCATTATGTCATGATAACGGTGAAACTATCCGGTTTTGAAACAGTTTGCCATTAAAACATATTACATTAACATAAAAGACATTGTGATAGTCTCTAACAACGATCATGCATCATCTCATAAATAGTGAACTGCTCCTCAAAAAACTCTGATGACCCTTCAAGAGCCTTTACATAATCTTCATCAACCAGTTCATCTTTGCAAGCGAGAATATATTTCATTTGTCTTACCCTCCACTTAAGAGTATTGATCCTTCCTCTTAATTCGCCGGCAGTACGACCTTGTTCGTCATCAGCAAAAACCGTATAATAACGTAACAATGCGTGCCAAAAATGGGGATAATCCATGTTGACGGCTGTAAATCTTTTATCTTGTATGTTCCAATAACAAAAACACAACTGCATATCTAGGGAATGGGAAAATTCTCGAGACATGATAGGGTGTATTGAAACTTTACGTTTCTAAAAACTATCGTGTTTCTACATAACATATTTATAGGTGAAAGGGGGAATCTTTGTACGGGCAAAAAACAAATTTCTTAGATTTCTGAATAGTGCAAAGATAGGGAGGAGATAAGGATTTAAGTATGAAAAAGAACTTTGTAATTTTAATGGCAACTATTTTCTATTTTCTATGATTGATCCATTAAAGAAACTACTACCCTGCTTAAATTTCATTTACTTTCAAATAAGTTGTAATACATTAGGTCATAAAAACGCTGAAACTATCAAATTTGAAACAGTTTGCCATTAAAATTACAAGGTTCTTTTAAACTTAAGCCTTATCTCCTCCCACTCCTGTTTGTTTGCTTTATTAGGAGTTGAACTAGAACCTCCATGTTCCATCTTTGGCTTACGATTTGGACATGTGTGGGACCAGTGATCATTCTCTCCACACGTGTAACAACCTTGATTCTTAGACTACTTAGGAGATTCTACCCCATAAGAATTGACCAGCCTTACGTGATCAATGGCTGCATCTAACCATTCGAATGCTCCACATCCAGGTTTTTGACACTTAAGAAACAAGCGGCCTGGATTCTTGGGCGTGTTGGACTGTATGATTTTGCGAAAACCATCACAGGTCAATTTGTTACATGCGGAGTACAAAAATGGACATAGGGCAGACTTGTGATCTTCGGATCCACATATTCCGCATGCGATGATAGCAGAGCACTACAATGAAACAGGCAGTTGTTGTTAAACTAAGAACTACTTAAGATCATAAACAAATTAAGATGACAGAAAAATTAAAGTGAACCTTAGAGCATTCCATGTTCCTTAAGTTTTTGGAGAAAGGTACATGGAAATCTTCTTTACGTTGGCTATATTTATAGGAAGAAATCTTGTCGTCACGATATCTGATTTTGTGATATTATCCTTATCTATATCTTGGGTATCCTTTAGTTCGATTTCCACAACCTTATCTCATCGTGTCTGCTAAAATTTAAAAAGTCGACAGACAAAGCCTAAATAAGCGGGAGTTAATAATGAAAAGTACGATGCATTTTTGCGATACAATGTACGTTACGTTTGACAAAACTAAAAAAACATTAACAAACTTAGGTGCTTAAAAAGCATTCGCCACACACCAAATATCGCACAGCCATACTCTGAATCTTCACCCTTGTAAACTTCTGTCTTCAATCCATCAAGTAGACGTTCTATTGCTGTCTTCATTATAACTATCAAAATCCATTTCATCATCTAGACCCTCCTCATACTCATCATTATCTTCTTCTTCTTCGTCTTCAGACATGGCATCCACTTCTGTTGGAATAATGGTGATATGTTCAGTCAAGGTAAAAGAAAATTGCTGTTCTGGTGGTGACACAAGATGCTTTCTCACATCAGCTGAAACCTGACCTATAATATCGTGGTTGCACCATTCTGGAATTCTCAAGCGAGAAAGCAAATTTCGAGTTTTATATGCAACAGTATCCATGTTTCGCATATCTTCAATCAACACATTCCCAACTTCAATCTTTCCATCGTTGGTATGCCACTTAATTCTGATTCTAAGTGTTGGATTGGTTTCCGTCGTAGTTTTGACAACAACACTAGGTATAAACTCGATTACATCAAAATCCATTACTGATCAGTATATTCTAGTATGCCCTAACCTAATACTTCTTCTGCTCCCCCTTGAAATAATTCATTGTAGCCTAATTTATGAAACAACAGTCTAAGTTAGACAAGGAATAAACATTATGTATGAACCCGAATGATAAAGCTTAAAAATGAAACAAACATAACACGTTATTTATCATTCTAAATATGAAACATTGATTTCATTATAAACAAAGGTTGAAATCCTTAACATGTTGAAAGATACCTGAGAAAGGGATGGAGGAGAGTGGGTTATTGGTACTGGATGAGATGATATGGATGGATGAAAGTGAATCGTAAAATGTAGAAGAAAACATCATATTTATAATAAAATCTAGGGGCACTTGACAGTTATTCACATATCGTAGTTTTCTCTTTTTGAATGAAAAACAACTTGTTTTTTTAACTTATCCCCCTGTCCTCTTTTAGGGGGAATCTTCTTTTCGCGATTCAATGTATCCAAGTGACAACTCCTTTCATCATTTCCATTTTGAATCTAAAGGAAATCACAGTAACATTGATAGACAACTCGTCTTCTTTACTACCCCATACTCAAAAGTTTGAGAATCTTTTTGATGATAGACTAGTAGAACATTGATTGACAACTCACCCCAATAACGAATCAAAAAAAAAGTACTCTTCCATAGTTAGACAAAGAACTTTTATTACATAATCGTACGGCCACAACTTAAAGACAATTAAATATTTAAAAAGTGACACTTATATTTTAAACATCCAGAAACACACTACAACTATTTACAGACATGTTAAAGTTTAATCATCTAACTTCGCCACGACCGAGGAAGAAAAGATTGAGTATCCGGCACGGTTGTATCCATGTCTTCTAGACCGTGATCCCACTGTTGTTCCATTGGAAGGCTTGACTGGTTAAGATCCACATCCATGTTGGAATTTGCATACGCACCTTGTGAACTCGAGGATGCGCCCCCACCATACGTTGGATGCGGACATGCTCCCGTGTTCATTCCGAGACTCAGTCCAAAAAGGTTCCCTGTGTTAGGCACCTGAGAGGGTTGTGTTTGGATGTTTGGAGATGTGTCGGGGTTGCTGCGTTCAAAATCGGAGTTTGAAGAGCTACTCCCTTGCTCCCAACCTTTTGTCACATCATACATAGTTGCCCTCATTGAGTTGATATACGCTTGTTGCTTAAAAATGTGGCTAAGCAATTCGTCCTAAAAAAACCCATTAAAAGATTTTAAGACACAACAAAATAAAGGTAACTTCAAAATATTTTAAATATCACCAATGCTTGTTTAAAAAAAAATTACCGGTGATCTGTTGATTTCAGTGGGATCATAAGGGATTGGTTCAATGCAGCCGAGAGGTATCGTGATGTCTCTGCCATTTCTGTATACGTGAAAAGTATCAAAAAATTCAGGTAGGTCACGGTATACCTCAGGTTGGGGCGTGTACTGACTGGAGCGAGAGTAGAGGTCAGGCTGAGTCCCGTAAGGCATGCCGGCTCTGCCTCTGTTGGCAACACCAAACTCATCCTTGTTCCTCGCATGCTGAACCAAAGGCAAATACTTTCCGACGCTTTTGCTTGTCCACCACTTGAGGTAATGATCGGGAGGGACATGCAAATAATGGGACAACGCAATCACTTCCTCGCCGTCCTGAATCGGGGAGTCCTCATTTGGGAGGTCAGTAGGAATAACTATGTCACCCGTCAGCTGCCGCCAACACCGTTCAGGGAGGTAATGACTGTTTTGAAACCGAAATCTTAAACCTGGAAAAAAATAAGGTAGGAAGTGTAAGATAATTATCCAGAAAAAAACCAAACAACAATCATGGAATTCAAATGATAGGATAAATAACCTGACACCCTTCTGGCCTCTACTACCATAGGGTCCCCGCAGTGAGCGTCCATAATCCACGGTTGCTATTCTACGGTGCTGGCGGTTCGAGAATCGATATTCTGTCTAGTGGTATAAAGACTATGCCTATCTAGCTGAACTTGTTCGGTCGGGTCAATGTTTGTTTTGTCAAACAATGCAAGGGCGGGTAATGGCGCATGCCTTGCCAACTCGGGTGCCAAATTCGCAGAGCGTTTAGGTAAGGGCTGGCAGTTGCGAAAGTAGAAGTAGTACCAGTACTCGAGTATCATCCACATACCTCCCATGTCATTAGACACTCTGCTACTCCACTTATCTAGTTGTTCATACAAATTTCCCAATGCAGCCCACCCCCAGTCGTAGTTGCCAATATTATCCAAGTCTACCAAACAGCGTAGCCACCCTTTCTTTAGCCTTGTAGTTGTGTCTCCGACCAACCATCTACCAATGCACCAGAATAAAAACATTCTGGTTAACTCGTCAGCGATTGGATTGTTATCCATGCCTTTTCGCCCTTCTATGTAACGAACTATATGCCCACTAATTACATCGGGTTTTTCGGTTCCCCATGCTGGCACCGGTTTTTCCCTCAAATCCGGGTTCGCCTGCAAAGCCGCGACCTGACGTTGCTCAAGTACATCACGCCAAGCCCTGGCGCCCGAAAACCACTCCTCATCATACAAAACCCTGTCTGCTTTGCTTACAGTATTGCATTCCGGTTTTAACCTACCTCCTCCTATTGGTATCCCTGTGATCCTTACAAAATCTAGTGGAGTAAGACCAATTTCGAATTCAGGAAAATGGAAAGTCTTGGTTTTCTTAAACCACCGCTCCATTATAGCCTCTGACGTCTGGTTGTCAGCATTCAATAGCTTTACATGGAACATAGCCGAAAACCCACAATTGTCTAATATATGTTGCGCTCTGTCGTTATCTTTAATGACTATGTTGTATAACTCAGAAAGCTGGGTCCAATTGGTTTTAAATTGGGTTGGTCGAACAGCGGTCATGTCATCACTACACCGATGATTCATGCCTTTCAACGATAACGGATCCCCGAGAAACATTCCCTAAAATATACGAATACACAATTAATAAAAGCAATCGACATGTTGTAACACATTCACCATATGCCGCAAAGGCAACAAACACACATGCAAACACATTCAACATAAGCCGCAAGAATACTACAACCAATTTCAACATCTCTAGCGAGATAATTACTAGCGCCTAGGAACAAATTATTCAAATTCAACCTAAGCCGTATATCATCACATTCAACATAAGAATACATTCAACATAAAAGAATACTACAACCAATTACATTTCTAGCGATACATCCTCTATCGCCTAAGAAAAATCTCATATTATCACATCACAGCAAAATTTAATTTCGATAAAACTCAAATTATTGGACATTTATCATCACACAAATCATTCTATAAAACCCCAAACAATTATATTTGTAATTATAGATCAGATTCATGTAAAAAAACCAAAAATTTCATCCAAAATTAAAGAACATACCGCTGCCATTTTTACGGACGAAATCAAATTCTAGAACCTCCCTTTTAATCACCAAACTTTTTCGGACGTACCCGTTACTTCAATTTTAAAAAAAAACCTTAAAATTATCTCAATTTTCGGAATTTTCGCAGAGAACAGGTTACCAATGGAGGAGGAAGAAAGAAGAAGAAGATAGAAGAAGAGGAGGAGAAAACGAGGGTTTTAATTTGGGTTTTCTGTAGAAGCGAGGAAAGCTTTATCGCTTTGACTGGTTTTGACCGGTCAAGCGAGGTTGCTTTCCTCGCTCATGTGAAGCGAAGAAGCTTTCCTCGCTCAGCGAGATAGCTTCCCTCGCTCTAAGGGTACCTCCATAGTAAACAGGCGTCCGGGAGGGCCGCTGGATTTGCACTGTTGGGATGATTCCTCTCTCATCCATAGTAAACAGCCTTAGTACACAAGATTGGATGAAGGTAAGACCCCGTTCCATTGCTCATATTTTTACTTTAGTGTAAAAGTAAAATTTCCCGTCAGATTTTTCCTGCTTTGCGTCACGTCACGGGAATGGCCGTAGAATCTTCATCCGATGGCGGATTTCGATGGTTGACCCCAATTTAGAAAGAGGACTTCAGTAGCTTTCATCTCGAAAAAGAAAATCTGAATTTCATACATTTTTGCTCGTTATTTCATGTGCCACAATGTGACGCCACGTCCAGTAACGTCGCAGTCTGTACGCTGTTTAGCGGAAAAATCATTCCGGCCAGTAGGTTGCTCCAAAAATTAAGCCCTTTTATCACGTGATAGAAAACATCCATACGAACAACTACCGTGAAGAAAGTTTCTTCATATCTCTTACTGATTTGTACAGATTTTGAGTTTTCGCCGTTCTTCGTAAGAATTCAGATGTCAGAGAATTATATATTCAAGATAACATCGTGAATCCTTTGATATACCTTCCTTTAATGATTTTTCTTCTTTATTTGATGTAGGATGGACCTGCTACAGGAGTTGAGAAGTTCTCATTTGTTCCCTCAGAGCGAAGCCCAGTGTTTGAAGAATCGACTCCAAATACGCCGCCCAAATTTGCTGATATGATAACTGAACAGAATAAAAATGGAGGCTCCACAGACCCTAAGTCTTCTGTGACACAGGTTACTTTCTGTTGAATTCTTCAATCCAAAATAAGATATTTAGTACTTTATTCTTATCTCGTTTGCTCTTGCAGCCTTCTGGAGATAAAGAAGCAATGAATGACACTTACTTTGCTGGCGAAAGGTTAAGTGCGGGTCACAACCTTAACGAAGACTTTGACAACGTTGCTGACGAAAATCCTCCTAGTACCGAGGTAAATTTAATTATCTTCTTTATGTTAAGCTTTTATCGTAGCTTGAAACATATTATTAAACTTCTGTTTACGTTGAACCTTTCTTTCAGATTGTCATCAGAGAGATTCAAGTTTCTGAAGAGATCGACGTCACTGGCGTGGATGCTCCCACCCAGTGGGCTCTTCGCGAGTTTCCTCATGCTGGTTTGGCATATGATCTCCCTCATGAAATAATTCTCCCTGGTCATATACTAGTGGAAGGATTTAATGTCCCTGAGGAACACGTCCCACTGTATAGGAGGATATGGGCCCGTTATGGTCACCTCATCACTGCAGGAAGGCGTGACCACTTGAATACACTTGCTGGTGTCGTGGCTGATCTTATGGGTCTGATTTCGAAGATGTATGCTACTCCTCTCACGGAGACGACAGATGAGGAGTTAGATGAAGCAGAAGAGTTGTTTGCTTCATTCAAAGACTTCAAACCTAATTTGTTGTGGCTTCAGGCGAGGATCCAGTTTATCCGAACAAGGCGTGCTGCTGTTGGCAAATTCACCCAGGATTTGGTGACACAAGAGGAGAGGCATTATGCCACCATGACCGAGGAACTTCGCAAGTTGACTGAGAAGACAGAGAAGAAAGCTGCTGACATAGCTCTATTGAAGAAGGCGGTTGATGAAGGAGCAAAATCCTCGCTAGATGGGTGTTTCTGAAGAGCTTCAGGAGCAAAACATTTTCTCAGTAGATTTTTATTTTGCTTTGGTTTTATGAACAAAGGGTTTGTAGGAATTGATGATTTTGAACTCATAGGTTTTGAATTTGAATTCTTTTTTTTTTTGAATTGAATTGAATTGACTTGTTAAAAGGCAAGAGATGGCTTGCACTTTTATTTTGGAGGAATTGAAATTACAGGAAATAAGTAAACTCTAGTGAGTCTTCATACTTTCTTGAGCCATTTGCCGTTGACCACCATATTTGAGAGCCTTTCATGTATTGCACTTATCATGTATCGTGCGTCAGGCATGACTCGAGATATGATATAAGGTCCTTCCCAATTTGCCGTGGATCCCGGAATAGAAGTTACTTTTCGGTTAGTGCGCCGCATAACCTTGTCTCCTTCTTGCAAAGTAGCCTTAGGAACCCATGACATCTCAGGTGTCTTTCGCCTATAAGACCGTTGCTTTGCCCGGACCCATCTATTGGTAGTGGCTTTGATTTCCTCCTGAGGTGTCTCAGAGGGCTTGATAGACTTGATGCGATCAAGTCCCCAAGTCGAAGAATCATCTAACCCTTGTGTAGGGGCATGTTGGATAGGATTTCCATGAACTAAATAATTTTGAATAAAGTACTTCAAATCACTATCACATACCTCTTTGAATATCACCAGAGTTTCAGACCCCACGCGGTACTCCAGCTTTCCCACGTTGCAGCTTTCTTGGTCAAACATGAATTCTTGGCCCTTGATGATTACAGGTGAGATTGTCGGTACGAATCTTTTCCCGTGGAGCCAGGGACGCCCTAGAATCATGTCGTGCTCCTCATCTTCTTTGATTACATGAAACTTGGTCTTGGTGCGAGCAGAGTCCACCTTCAGATCCAGAGTAACATGACCATATATGTCTTGGAGCTTTCCTTTTGAATCTTTTGTTATCGTGGGATAATAGATGACATCCCGTCGAGAAATCCCAATTGCTTGAAGTGTCTTGATTGGAATCAAATTAACCATAACACCAGCATCAATTTGAACTTTCTTAAAATTCGTACCTTCGAGACGAGCAGAGATAATTGGTATCGGAACACGTTCTCCTGCCATCATCTCTGGTGTGACTTCGCCAGGCTTTGGCTGAACCTTTTCAGGTATAGGTAGTTCTTTACCGCTAGCAATCCAGCTGAGGGCAGCGAAAATGTTGCTTCGCTGACTTCTAGAAAAATGCAGGAGCTCGCATAAATTCTCCATCAAATAATTAGCAGTTTGCTTGACAGATTCTCCGGAGATGGTGAAATTTCGAATGTTGGGTTGATGCTGACGTTGGTGTTGACGTTGAGGTTGGTGCTGAGGGAGTGGATTCTTATGCACACCCTCAGTCCCCAAGTTCAACTCTCCTGACTCGATCTTTTCGTTGAAGATTTGCTTGAGTCGATGTCATTTCTTGTGCTGTAGGCTCTCTCCGTACAGGAGGTAATTTGACAGCGCCATCTTGAATCCACGCTTCCAGGAGCTCTATCACCTCGTCTATAGTACATGGGAAATCAGGAATCTTGGGGAATTCCCTTTGTTGTCGTGGTGCCTTTGGTGCAGGAGCAATAGCTGGGACCCGTGCCGGAGCTTGAGGTTGGGCTGGAGCTGCACGTTTTAGTTGCGGGGCCTCAGGAGTAGGCGCCTTCCTCTTAACACCTTCAGTGACAGCATGAATCGAGTGAAGAGAATTATATTGCTTATTGACAAGTCGCTTGCTGGCACGCGTTTCACCACGACTTTCTTCGGCTTTCAAAGGCCTGGGTCTTTCTAGTAGTGTAGGTGCAGTAGTGGCGGATCGTTTGGCGGACTTATGGAGCTTGGTGAAATTGTCGATATCCAAATTCTCCAACAAGGCGCGATATACTGGTATCATTCCATTGATGCAAAGCTCCACCAACTGTACCTCTGTCACATTTGGATCATTGCAATCCACTGAACGAGTTCTGAATCTCGTTACGTAATCATCGGGATGCTCATTGTTTCGTTGATAGAGTCTCCCCAAGTCAGAGAGAGTGAGTTGCTCGGACACGAAGAAGTATTTCTTGAGGAAAGCATTAACCATTTGGCTCCAGCTGAGAATGCTATTAGGAGCTAGGTTATTATACCAAGTATATGCTTTTCCTGTCAGGGATTTCGAGAATTCCTTGAGACATACAACTTGATTTCTTTCGTGTATTCCCAATGATTCCAGGAAGCGAGAGATATGTTCTCGGGCATTCCCAATACCATCATACATGGAGAATGAAGGTGTGACATACCCTTCAGGAAGAGATTCACGCTGAACTTCAATTGGATATGGAGGTTGATGACGATGAAATAAATCTGAATTCTCCATGCTACGAGCCTGCAAAAGATTCTGCAAATCTTCACGAGTGACGAAGTTATGTTGCAAACCTGTATTTGGTCCACGTGTGGTGTGAACATGGGTATCCTGATCATCAGGAATAACATGAATTTGAGAGGGACCCGCCTTGTTAAAATTGGCAGGGGTTTCTGCACGTGAAATCCCTGGAGTTGTTGGTGGCGCCAGTTTTTCTGATAGAGTCCTTAAGCAAGTCAGCAACTCCATCTGGGTTTTCACCATATTGTTTTGACTCAGGGCTAGATCTTGTTGGGTCTTCATGAGATCCGCAATGCTAGGTGAGTCTTCAGTGTTCCTTGTTTCTCCTACGCGGGGCCCAAAGAGAAAAGCTTCTGTGCGGCTTGAGATAGGAGT
>JAJJMA010040755.1:0-24614 GCA_023529015.1 Papaver nudicaule
TAGAAATAGAAGAATATCCATAAAGTCATAACTCCTACTAACCTTTTATCGATGAAGAATAATTGATGTCTTCTTTGTCTTCACAGTCTTCATCTTCAAGGTCTCTACTACTTTGTATATATCCCAATTCCTAAATCTAAACTCTAGTAGGCTAAATCAAGAATTGAGTTTTGACACCTAAAACTGACAACTAGCTTGACATACCAACGCTAGTGGGTTTGACCGGACAATGCCCTAACACATTGAACCTACGTGTTCACTTAAGCTTAACACACAAGGCTTGTCCACGTCTGTAAGGATACGTTTATGCAGAATGTTGAACCACGTTGGACCAGATCCCACTTCCACCTAGGATCGTTCTGGCCCGTCCAGCAACGCCTAGGAAGTGATGTCGACATTGTTAAAGATGATGACGACATTTGGAAGTAATAATACCTTAAGGAGATTTTCGAAACAAAAGGACACGTTTTCGAAATGAGCTCTTTCCCGGGGAGCATATTTGGTAAGCACCATATTTCGAATTAATGAAATATCCAAATATACCTTATGAGTATTATTTGCTTTGATTGCTCTTGGCCAAACATTTATTGAAAATATATTTTCATTTATAATTATATTTTTCTTTAAAAAATGCTAGAGTATTAGATCTCATTAAATGCTATGAGTCTAAGTGAGGAATTTCAGAACAAATATGGAAATGTGCTTTAAAGGATTTCCGAAATTAAGTTAGCCTCATTTCAAAGATAAGCCTTAGTCAATATAAATAGGAGTGATATCTCTCCTGAAAGATTTATCCCTCTACCAAGCTTTTCTTCGGAACTACAAGCTTGTGTCTGCCGCTTTTCTTTTCATTTACCTTTGAGCTTTTGCTCTCGGTCTAGAATTGTGAGGAAGTCTTCTCTAGGGATCGAGAACCCTAGAAGTACCTCTTACGGGAAACTAGTTTATGTTTACTAGTCTTCTTTGTATTGTACTTGTGTTCTGCTCTATCACGTCTATCAAACCTTGCGATCTTGTTTATTCTATGGTCCTTCTCTTCTGCAGTAAGGCCACTCAAGATCGTTGTGATTAGAACATATTCTTTATCTATTAACCTGGATTTGTCAGCAAGCCGCTTTCGGTTTGTGTGCCTAAACTATAGATATTGAGTGGAATCAAGATTGGTGTTATTAGATTTGTTCTTTGTAAGTACAATATTCTTCTCGGTCATATCATATTGTACTTGCTACAGCTATCTGCTTGATTCCAACTGGGACGACAAGGTTGTTCTTTCGGGAGTTTTGGTTTTGAAACCTTGATCTATATCTCGAGGAGTTTATTACCAAGTAAACTTAAATATCCTCGCTCTTGGTGCGAAACGACTTTGGTGAAATATCTGTTAGTTACCAAGGATATCATCTAGCGATTTGAACTGTCGTTATTTGGTTGTTGTCCATAAGGTTGTAATCGTCCGATTGGAGGTAGGGTAGCGATAGTCCTTGTGACGGGTTGTGAGGCAACTCTTGCGTAAGACAGTAAAGAACGTCTGTTTGTGTAAGGGAGTACATGTGCGTGACCACCTTGCTGTGGTTGGAGGCGTAGGAATACTATGGGGAAATCTTTGTGACTAATAGTCGTATTAGGGTCATATTGTCTGCACCCTCTAGTCCGAAGTCTGAGAGTAGGTGTGTTGGCGGATTAATTCTTAAGAGTATTCAAACTGGACGAGATCCCGGGGTTTTTCTACGATTTTGTAGTTTCCTCGTTAACAAAAATATTGTGTGTACTTTACTTTATTTCCGCGTTATATTTGACTTGTCATTTATAATTAAAGTATCGTACTTGGTTGTTGACTTAGCCTTTTGGATTCTTGTATTGACTCCCTTGTGTGAATCAATCAGATCTGAAGGAGATCTTGTTCTTGTGTTCTTGAGTACAGGAACCGTTCAAGGTTTGACTTATAGGTGGACTAAAATAAAAGATTGGTGGTGTACTCTATACCCTCGTCTTTTCAATTGGTATCAGAGCGGGCAAACACCCTAAGATCTAACAATCTGTGTTTGGCTCGATCCAACCTATAAGAACTATGTCTCAAAACAAGAGATTTGTTTGCACAGGAAAACATTCACATGTTCAACCTGTTAGCATAAGAATACCTGGTTCTAAGTCGTATGTTATTAGTATCAAAACATCATCAGAAAATGACTCGACCAAAGAATCAAGTATGTATGATGAACGATCTAACTACACAAGCAATGATCACTCTGATCAGGATAATGAAAGGTATACCTATCTTCTTACTATTGAAAGCAAAACACTGTGGAACGATTGAATAATACTCTTGGAAAAATGAGAGACCTCAGTCTTCTATGTGATCAATTAACCACAAAGCAAAAACTTGATGGTCGTATGACAGCTTCATTAAAGCAGTCTATAAATGATCGGAAGAAACATTGTGATGCACTCTCGTCTCGTATCAAGGTACTACAAGAAACAGTGTCCTCCTTGTGTCCTGTTAAGAAGGAACTGTCGGATCTTCAAGATGTTCATAATCAGTTCAAAAGCTCGATCGCAGATCTCCTTGAGAATCTCTCTGATGCTTGTCAAAAGGGTTGTACCATGAAAAGGGACTTCGTCCCATCGTTGAAAAATCTGACCAAGGACACTGTACATTCATCTTCTAATGTTCGCCCTTCCCAAATTGTTTTGTACTGTTTTTATTGTAAGAAGCAAGGTCACCTCTCAGTTTGGTGTAGCTCACGCAAAAGGCTCCTCAAACGAATCGATGATTTACTTTAGGAATTAAACACAAATCAGAAGTCATCGTCTTCAAAATCTGGTGAGACATACGAAAAATCTTCAAATATTTCTGAATGAGGTAAACATTGTAAGTCTTCTTGTTCCCCTTTTGTGTGTGAAAGGAACCATGACACAATTCCCTCAAACAATATTGTTGTTTCTAAAAGGATTATCCAATCTCGCAAGAAATCATATAGTACACAATCTCATATTGTGTACTATCAAGCAACCTCTACCACATAAAAATATAGTGTCATGGGATGTTGTTGTTGTAAACTAGGATATTTATAATAATTAAAAATAACTATATATAATAAAGACATAATAATAATGTTTGGGTATTCCTTAAAAAATGTATTTATTGCATATGAATGAGATTTTAAAATAAACTGGTTCGGAAATCTTCATGAAATCTAGATTTCGAAAAATTGTCCTTTTAAAGATTATACATATTTTGGTCTTATAATATATTACCCAAATTAAGAATCAGGAATTTTCTATATAAAGGGAAGCCTCAAGTCTCATAATTTCGATACTATTTTCCCTCTTTCCTTCGAAATCGCCATAGTCATAGTATGACAAAGAATCTAGATGATTATGATCCTGTCAAAAGAAGTTTCAGACTGGTTTACTCTCGAAAGAAGAAGAAGGACTCCTCAATAGACAGCCATACTGAAACATGTAATCTGTCTACATGCTGTGAGGAGTTTGGGCAAGATATTGCAGATTCTTCTAATCGATTGAGTAACGTTACAACATAATCTAATTTTCTAAAAGATAAGTTTGTCTCATCTGTCGACGTCAGAGGAGAACTATTTAAAGAGATGATTAGTACTCAAGGAAAAATTTTCTTTCTCAAAGAAAAACTTGCTGCTGCAAAAGGGATGCTTGTTCAGATCTATTCCTTGAAAAATCATGATCACCAATCCCATGACTCGATCGATGAGATTGTTGTGATGAATCTAGTCTCTGATAAACTGCTCTTTATTTTCGATAATGAAAAAGGGTTGTGTTTTAGGTGTAAAACAATAAAGAAAATCTGAGGGGTGAAGTGTGAAGTTGTAATGGTATTAGAGAGGTCAAGATCGAACAAGACTCGCCTAAACCAAGAAATGGTCGTTCGAGTATTGCTTCAGTTATAAGAAGAGGAAATAGGGTTGGTTTAAGGGAGGGAAGCCGAGAAAGACGAGATCAGAGAATTGCTATGATTTCTGTGATATTGTGAATAAAATTGCTAACAGAATGGATATTCAGTTCTCACTAGATATTGAATGCTGGATGAGAAGAGTTAATCAATTATCAATGAGATGAATTGATTGTACTGCACTGAATTGAACTTTTTGTTCTGTGTTTTCCAAACTGGTCGAGTGACCTATTTATAGCAATAGAATTCCAACTGATCTCGTAAGAAGTAGAAGAAGTGGAAGAGTGGGAGAGTGGAGTAAGTGGGGCCAACTGTTAAGAGTCTTGCGTCTAATATTAGGGAAGACTAACAGCCCACTTTCTCATCCCATCTTTCTAGCAACGTTCACACCACTTAGTTTCTTTCCCGTTGAGTGATTGAGCCGTTGCAATCACACGTGCCGTAGACCGCCAAACCAAAACCCTAAAGAATATCCCCCATGTAACTTACTTGATTCTCGTAAGATTTGTTAAGTGTTGAATATTTGTTAAGTCAAAGCTGACTAAATGCAAGTCGTACCATTTATTGGTAAACTTAGGACTTTGCATATAAATAGAGAATTAAGAGATAAGATTGTGTATCTCTTTTAGGCTTGGTCTAAGGATTGAGCCGGGCAATCACCATTTAAACCAATGAGAATAGTCTAAAGATTGAGCTATGCAACCGCCATTTAGACTGAGGGGATTTCAGCAACCCTCTGTGGCAATAGTCAAGTAAATACGACTCTTCGTATGCCATAAATATGAGAAATTGGCTTGTGGCATATAATGCACCAATTCCCTGAGTAATGGAGACATATGAATGTCTAAAATAATATAAGTCATAGCCATGAGCCATGATTAAGAAATGTAGCACTGATTATAGAAGCAAGTCTATAATCAGGAGAAAAGTAAGGTTATGCTAACACAGCGTAGCCACAACCAAAATTGCATGAGCATTGCAAATTCAAGACCTAAAGATAGGATACATGAATGATAATAAGCTATATTGCATAGCATAATAATCTTAGTAGGAAGTCTACTGTCGCCCAGGCCAACCTATATTTCTAAAAATTATGAAATTCTAGTATGTCATGGGAAACTCGCAGATGAACAAATTTAATGAAGGAAGTTTCTCCTGAATCCTTAAGTATTAGACCGTATCAATCGTTCTTAGAAGTAATTCGTAATCTATCAGATTTCCGAATTTGATTAGGAAACCACAACGTTATGGAATCTATAATAATTAGGACTTAGAATGGTAAAGAGGGACCTACCCTATAAGTAAAGATGACTTAGGATCAAGAAGTGGGACCCTCAAGCTATGGCCGTGTGATAAAAGTGGGCCATAGTATTGTTTTATGGCCGACCTATAAAAGTGGGGCCGTGGCTCAAGCAATAAAGTGGGGTCAAGGAAGAGTTATGACCAAGTAATAAAAGTGGGGTCGTGGCAAGAGTCACGGCCAAGAGGTGAAAGTGGGGTCGTGACAAGAGTCACGACCAAGAGGGAAAAGTGGGGCCGTGACAAGAGTCACGGCCAAGCCACAAAAGTGGGGCCATAGAATGAGCTATGGCCGAGTAATACATGTGGGGTCATAGCATGCGCTATGACCTAGCCATAAAAAGTGGGGCTGTGGCATGAGCCACAGCCAAGGTAAGAATGTGGGGTCGTGGCATGAGCCACAGCCAAGGTAAGAATGTGGGGCCGTGGCAAAAGCTACGGCCAGGCCAAAAGTGTGGGACATGGTGCTAACCATGACCAAGCTATAAAAGTGGGGCCGTATCCTAAGCTACGGCCAAGCCAACAATGTGGGACATGGTGCTAACCATGACCAAGCTAACAAAGTGGGACCATGACATTAGGTCATGACCAACCAAAGAAAGTGGAGCCGCGACCAAAATCACGGCTAAGCAATAAAAGTGGGGCCGTAGACTAAGCTACGGCCAAACCCAAAATGTGGGGTCGTGGCATGAGCCACGGCTAAGGCAAAAGACAGGGGACGTGAGGAGATGGGATGCGTGAGGAGATGGGATGGCCGTGAGCTAGGGTTGGCCGCGTAGGCTAGGGTGGATGGCCGTGTAGGCTAGGGATAGATGGGATGTGGACCATGGCACTAGGTCATGGTCGTAAAAAAATCAAAATATAGCCATGGTGGCCAATTCTCTTATCCCTACTACAAATAAATTCATACCTTGCCTTGAGCCATTCACCTGACTACGCCAAGATGCCAGAAATTCGTGCAAAATTACTCTTGCAACCTCCTCGCCAAAAACCACCATCAACATTTAGTCCCCTGCGCAGCATGGAACCGTGAGTGTTCCAGGGTGAGCATATGTTGAACGAGCTAGCCACATCTGCACAAACTCTTAATCGCAAGCATGAAGCCCAAACAAGACCTAAGGACCAAGCCCTTTGAAAAATACCCAGTCCTAACAAGATTAGGACTCCCTAAGCTTGGGGATGCGTGCATATAATATGTATATATATCACGCGGAAAAAAAATACGTGAGTTTTGTCACTTTTTTTTTTTGCGTGAGCTTGTTCTTCCCCTTTTCCACAAACACGGAATTTTTGTAGAGTGAAGGATCAAGATGACTGATAATTAATCCCATAGCTCTTCCCATGTTAGTGATGATGCTACTTCCAACACAATTCCAATGTACATTCCTCACATCAATGATGAATTTGGAGCTCGTATAGCAAGCTTAGCTCAATCGTAATTCCCCAAAGTCAAGCTCGAATTCTTACAAGTAATTCTGGTGCTCCAATGGTTATTAACCCATCACTTGTAACTCGTTTCTGTCTTCAGAGAGGTGACTTTAAGGCTTCCAAAATTGTTTACCGCTCTCCACAAAAGTCAATTGATTCATGGCCTCTGTATGCTAAGAAGATGCTTGACATCCCAGTTGTTAAGAAATTATTAGAGAAAGCCAGAATCTTCTATGCTGTGAAGAGTTCAATTGTTTCCTTTATAGTCAGGGATAAACGTGGCTTAGCTGCTCTCCTGATTCGTTGGTGTGGTGGTACAAACTCGTTCATATTTGCATGGGGAGAGCTTGTAATTTCACTGGAGGCAGTGGCAGCACTACTACGACTCCCAATTAGAGAACGTTGCTAAAACTTCAAACAAGCAGGAAATTGCTTATTCTTCGTGGATGGTTCACTGGTCGAAGCCTGAAAATGAGTGTACTTCATTATTGTCTATTGCTGCATTCCTTACACTTTGGTTGTCGAAAGACGTCTTTGAAAACCACCATGGCCATAAGAAGCTGAAACTCATGTTCATCCCTTATGCAATAAAGCTGGCCCAAGGTACATCTCTTCTTATTGGCTCTTTGTTTCTTGGCACATTGTATACACAACTCTTTACTTTGTCAGCGCATATGAGACTCTCCAACGGTGTTGCGAAGATTGATACGTTTACACCCACGAATTTTATACAAGCTTGGATGTATGAACATTATCCTGGTTACGCCCCAAATTTGTCTTGTAAAGAAAAAGCTTTGTCAGACCATGCTCGAATCGTTCGTTGGATGAATAAATATGCTTCGAAGGATTTTCTTGCACTTATGGATGATGAGAAAGCGGTGGTGTTCCGTCCATGGGCTTCAATTCCCAATGGTGTGGCTCAACTTCAATCGTCGGTGATACTTCAAGTGATGCTCCAATAAAGACTCTTCATCTGGGAGGGTCTACTACTGAAGCAGAGAAGATTTTCATGATAAGTTGTTGTAGTTGTCACCTTATCGGTATCAATGAAGCAGGAACCTATACAGTAAACGCATATAATATCGACCGAGGAGCTCGTCAGATGAGCTTTGACCAGGACGTCTCGTTATGTCGAGGTGCTCCTCCCAAGAATATAAGTGAAGCTCGTACCAAATTACTCAGCTAGTTTTTGTTTCTCCCGGGGAATAGAACACCGTCGATTACCGAAGCAGGCAGACAGTTTTGGAACGGCCAAATAAAGTTATATAAGGATTTCATGGCTTCTCCAAAGGGAATGTGCACAATTCCTTCCAAAGATGACTTGAAATCATATCCCTTGCTTAAATATCCTACTCTTAAGCGTAAGATAGAAGATAGAGATGAAATGGTAATTACCTTGCACTTTTGATCATTTGCACAAGCTTGACTTGTAATAATTTTGTCATCTTATTCCTGTGTCTTTTGTGCAGCCAACTCCACCACCTAACCAGAAGTTCGCCAATTCTGCAACACATGAAGAGATATCTTCGGTGCTAGTTATCTCTCAGGTGGATCACTATTCACCCCAGCTAACAATAGCCCCGTGGCGACTCCTCCACGTATTAATCAAGTCCCCGATCCATTTGCAAAGGATTGGGAAATGGTAAGACTTCATTCTCTTTGCTACATTTTTACTTTCAGCAGAAAAGCAAAAATCCAGTCAGATTTTCCCGTTTCGAGTCATGGCACGAGAATGGCCATAAAATCTTCATCCGGCATTGGATTTTGATGGTTGACCCCAATTTAGAAAAAGGACATTTGTAGATTTCACCTCAAAAAAGAAAATATGAGTTTCAAGTCTTTTTGCACGTTATTTCATGTGCTACAAGTTGACACAATCTCCAGAAATATTGCAGACTGCATGTTGTTCATTCAAAAAATCATTCCGGCAAGTAGACTTCTTCAAAAATTAAGCCCTTGGAGCATGTATAGAAAACATCCATACGAACAACTTACGTGAAGAAAACTTTTCCAAATTCCTCAAGGATTTGTACAGTTTTTGAGTTTTCTGCAGTTCTTCGTAATAATTCAGACGCCAGAAAATTCCTTCTTTGAGAAAACGTCGTGAGCTCATTGTAATATCTTGTTTTGACGAGATTCTTTTCTTGTTTGATGTAGGGTGACTCCAGCTCCAGGGTTTGAGAACTTTTCATTTGGTCCCTTTGGTCAAGGCTCCGTTCTTAATTAATCAACTCCGAACAACACACCATGCAAATCCAATGACGCGACTGCAGAGCGAAATAAAAGTGGAGAGACCGTAGAAACCAAATCCTTCGTAACACTTGATGCTGCACAGGTTACTTTCTCAACTCTCTTAATTTGATATAAAAAATATTCCAGTATTTTATTCTCACCTTGTTTGCTCTTGCAGCCTTCTGGTGGTAACGAAGAGGTGGAAGATAGCTACTTCGTGGGTAAAAAGATTAGTGATGCTCAAAACCTCAGTAAAGATTTTGATGATGTTGCTGATGAGAGTCTTTCCCTTGTCAAGGTAAACTCAGTCATCTTCTCATGCTAAGCTTTCATTATATAGCTTGAAACATATTGTTGAACTCCTGTTTGCTTTGAATTTTATTTCAGTTTGTCGGTAATGAAACGCAAATCTATGAGAATACCGACATTGTTGACGTAGATGCTCCAACTACTTGGGCCCTTCAAGAATTTCCCCATGCTGATGTGATGTATAACCCACTTCATAAAGTGACTCTCCCTGATCATGAGCTAGTGGGAGGATTTAATGTTCCAAAGGAACACGTCCCACTCTATGATAAGATATGTTAATGCTGGAAAGAGTGTCCACTTCTATACACTCATAGGTATTGTGGCTGACCTTATGGGGTTAATCTCGAAGATGAACGCCATCCCATTAAAGGACATCACTAATGAGGCGTTAGGCGAAGTAGAGTAGCTGATTGCTACATTGGAAATCTTTAAACTCAACTTGGCATGGTTTCAGGCGAGAATCAAATATGTCCGAACAAGGTGTGCTGCTGTTAGTAAGTTCACCCATGACCTGGTGAATCAAGAAGAGAGGAATTATGCTGCTACAGCTGAAAAACTCCGTAAGTTGGCTAAAGATTTGAAGAATAAAGCTGTTGATATTGCTCAAATAAAGAAGGCGATTGTTGAAAGAGAAAAATCTTCTCTAGATGGTTGTTTCTGAAGGGTTTCAGGAGCAAAACATTTGTCAGTATAATTTTATTTTGCTTTTATTTAGTTTATTGAACAAATGGTTTGTAGGAATTGATTGTTTTGAACTCATAGGTTTTGAATTTGAATTTTTTGAATTAAATTGCTAAAAGGCAAGAGATTGCTTGCACTTTTTTGAAGGAATTGGAAATTACAGAAAATAAATGAACCATAGTGAATCTTCATATCTTCTTGAGCCACTTGCCATTGATCACCATGTTTGAAGGCCTCTCATGTATTGCACTTATCATGTATTGTGCATTAGGCATGACTCGAGATATGAGATAAGGTCCCTCCCAGTTTGATGCGGACCCCGAAACAGAAATTCCTTTTCGATTAGTGCGTCGCATAACCTTATTCCCTTCTTGAAAAGTCTTAGGCTCCCATGACATCTCAGGTGTCTTTCGCCTATATGACCGTTGCTTTATTCGGGCCCACTTTTCTACAGCTTTAGCCTTAATTCCCTCACGAGATGTCTCGAGAGATTTGATAGACTTGATGTAATCAAGTCCCCATGTCAGAGAATTATCCAACGTTTGTGTAGGGACACGTTGGATAGGATTCCTGTTAACTAAATAATTCTGAATTAAATATTTCAAATCACTTTCACATACCTCTTTGAATATTATCAGAGTTTCTGACCCCACATGGTACTCCAGCTTTCCCATGTTGCAGCTTTCTTGGTCGAACATGAGTTCTTGGCCCTTGATGATTACTGGTGAGACTGTAGGCACAAGTCTCTTCTCATGAAGCCAGGGACGCCCCAAAATCATATCATGCTCATTATCTTCCTTTATTACATGGAACTTTTCTTTGGTGTGAGTCGAGTCTACCTTCAGATCCAAACTAATGTGAGCATACACATCTTGAAAATTTCCTTTTGAATCTTTCATCACTGTGGGATAATAAACAACATCCCGTCTGAAAATCCCAATTGCTTGAAGTGTTTTGATTGGGATTAGGTTAACCATAACACTAGCATCGATTTGAACTTTCTTGAAATTTGTACCTTTGAGACGCGCAGAGATGAGTGGTATTGGGATGCGCTTCCCCCCTGCCATCATCTCTGGTGTAACTTCATCAGGCTTTGATTGAGTTTCCCCATGTCTTTCAGGTACAACTACTTCTTTACCACTAGCAATCCAGTTGAAGGCTGCGAAAATGTCTCTTCGCTGGTTCTTGGAGAAATGCAAGAGCTCACATAGATTCTCCATCAAATAATTAGCAGTTTGCTTGACAGATTCCCCGGAGATAGTGAAATTTCGAATGTTGGGTTGATGTTGACGTTGAGGTTGATGCTGAGGGATCGAATTCTTATGCACACCCTCAGTCCCCAAGTTCAACTCCCCTGACTCAATCTTTTCAATGAATATTTGCTTGAGTCGATGACACTCGCTGGTGGGATGATTGACGAATCTATGAAAATGACAATACTTAGGATCAGTCATTTCTTGTGTTGTGGGTTCTCTCCGTACAGGAGGTAACTTGATAGCACCATCTTGAATCCATGCTTCCAGGAGCTCTATCACTTCATCCATTGTACAAGGGAAATCTGGAATTTTAGGAAATTCCCTCTGTTGTCGTGGTGCCTTTGGTGCAGGAGCAGTAGCTGGGACCCGTGTAGGAGCTTGAGATTGGGTTGGGGTCGCACGTTTCAGTTGTGGGTCCTCAGGAGTAGGCGCCTTCCTCTTAACACCTTCAGTGACGGCATGAACTGAGGGTAGAGAGCTATATTGCTTGTTGACGAGTTGTTTGCTGGCACGTGTCTCACCACGACTTTCTTCAACCTTCACAGGTCTGGGCCTCTCTAGTAGTGAAGGTGCAGTAGTAGCGGATCGCTTGGCGGATTTATGGATTTTGATGAAATTATTAATATCCAGATTTTCCAATAAAGCTCGATATACTGGTATCATCCCATTGATGCAGAGCTCCACCAATTGCAACTCTGTCACGTTTGGATCGTTGCAATCCACTGCACGAGTTATGAACCTCGTCACATAATCGTCTGGATGTTCATTGTTTCGCTGATAAAATCTCCCCAAATCAGAGAGAGTGAGTTGCTCAGACACAAAGAAGTACTTCTTGAGGAAAGCATTAACCATCTGGCTCCAGCTGAGAATACTGTTGGGAGCCAGATTATTATACCAAGTGTATGCCTTCCCAGTCAGAGATTTCGAGAATTCTTTGAGACATACAGTTTGACTTCTTTCATGCACTCCCAATGATTCTAGAAAACGGGATATATGTTCTCGAGCATTTCCAATACCATTATACATTGAGAATGAAGGTGTGACATATCCTTCAGGAAGAGATTCACGCTGAACTTCAATTGGATGTGGAGGTTGATGACGATGAAACAAATCTGAATTTTCCACGTTCTGAGCTTGCAGGAGATTTTGCAAATCTTCACGAGTGACGAAGTTATGTTGAGAACCTGTGCTTGGCCCACGTGTGGTGTGGACATGAACTTCTTGGTCATCAGGGATGACGTGAATTTGAGATGGGCCCGCCTTGTCGAGGTTGATAGGGAGTTCTCCACGAGTTATCACAGGGTTTGTTGGCGGTGCTAATCGTTCTGAGAGAGTTCTCAAGCAAGATAGCAACTCCAATTGGGTTTTCACCATGTTATTCTGACTTAGGGCTAGATCTTGTTGATTCTTCATTAGATCCGCCATGATAGGTGAATTCTCAGTACTCCTTGTTTCTCCAGTGCGGGGCCCAAAGAGAAAAGCTTTTGTGCGGCTTGAGATAGGAGTCTAAGGATTACCAGGAGTTGTAGAGGTGTCCCCTACAGGAGTGAAAGTGGCTCACATAATCGTGGTAGCAGAGGATAGAGATGAAGTGGCCCCCACAAAATGAGGTAAGGTAGCCGTGGTAGTGAAAGAAGAAGATGAAGTGGCCCCCACAATATGAGGTGAGGTAACCACGACATTAGGGTTTGGAGGCGTGATATGATTCACGCTTTGGGTGGTGGGGCCAGCATAGCTGATGACGCCACTGATTCGAGGAGTGGTAGCCCCACTTGTAATAGTTGAGGTTGTGGGACCACTGGTGATGTTTGGAGAGTTTGTGTTCTCTGAACTCTGCCTCCTAGTTTCAACTATTTTCTTTCTTACAACTGAGATAATGGCCTCCCATTGTGGTCGCCAAATTTTTTTAGGTGTAAAACAATAAACAGAATCTGAGGGGTAAAGTGTGAAGTTGTAATGGTATTCGAGAGTTCAAGATCGAACAAGACTCGCCTAAACCAAGAAATGACCGTTCGAGTATTGCTTCAGTTACAAGAAGAGGAAATAGGGTTGGTTTAAGGGAGGGAAGCCGAGAAAGACGAGATCAGAGAATTGCTATGATTTATGTGATGTTGTGAATAAAGTTGCTAAAAGAATGGATATTCAGTTCTCACTAGATATTGAATGCTGAATGAGAAGAGTTAATCAATTATCGATGAGATGAATTGATTGTACTGCACTGAATTGAACTGTTTGTTCTGTGTTTTCCAAACTGGTCGAGTGACCTATTTATAGCAATAGAATTCCAACTGATCTCGTAAAAAGTGGAAGAAGTGGAAGAGTGGGAGAGTGGAGTAAGTGGGGCCAACTATTAAGAGTCTTGCGCCTAATATTAGGGAAGACTAACAGCCCACTTTCTCATCCCATCTTTCTAGCAACGTTCACACCACTTAGTTTATTTCCCGTTGAGTGATTGAGTCGTTGTAATCACACGTGCCGTAGACCGCCAAACCAAAACCCTAAAGAATATCCCCCATGTAACTTACTTGATTCTCATAAGATTTGTTAAGTGTTGAATATTTGTTAAGTCAAAGCTGACTAAATGCAAGTCGTACCATTTATTGGTAAGCTTAGGACTTTGCATATAAATAGAGAATTAAGTGATAAGCTTGTGTATCTCTTTTAGGCTTGGTCTAAGGATTGAGCTGGGAAATCGCCATTTAAACCAATGAGAATAGTCTAGGGATTGAGCTATGCAACCGCCATTTAGACTGAGGGGATTTCAGCAACCCTCTATGGCAATAGTCAAGTAAATACGACTCTTCATATGCCATAAATATGAGAAATTGGCGTGTGGCATATAATGCACCAATTCCCTGAGTAATGGAGACATATGAATGTCTAAAATAATATAATTCATAGCCATGAGCCATGATTAAGAAATGTAGCACTGATTATAGAAGCAAGTCTATAATCAGGAGAAAAGTAAGGTTATGCTAACACAGCGTAGCCACAACCAAAAATGCATGAGCATTGCCAATTCAAGACCTAAATATATGATACATGAATGATAATAAGCTATATTGCATAGCATAATAATCTTAGTAAGAAGTCTATTATATGATGTATAGGGATGAACAATAACGTTACGTCATATTCAGATTTCTAGACAGTTTGCACGTCACTTACTCTAAAAATCACCCACGCCAGCCTATATTTCTAAAAATTTGAAATTTTAGTATATCATGGGAAACTCGCAGATGAACAACTTTCATGAAGGAAGTTTCTCTTGAATCCTTACTGACTAGACCGTATCAATCATTCTTTGAAGTAATTCGTAATCAGTCAGATTTACGAATTTGATTAGGAAACCACAACGTTATGGAATCTATAATCAATTAGGACTTAGAATGGTAAAGAGGGACCTACCCTATAAGTAAAAATGACTTAGTATCAAGAAGTGGGACCCTCATGCTATGGTTGTGTGATAAACGTGGGCCATAGTATTGTTTTATGGCCGACCTATAAAAGTGGGGCCATGGCATGAGCCACGGCCAAGCAATAAAAGTGGGGTCGAGGAATAGTTATGACCAAGTAATAAAAGTGGGGTCGTGGCAAGAACCACGACCAAGAGATGAAAGTGAGGCCGTGACAAGAGTCACGACCAAGCCACAAAAGTGGGGCCATAACATGAGATATGGCCGAGTAATACATGTGGGGTCATAGCATGCGCTATGACCTAGCCATAAAAGTGGGGTCGTGGCATGAGCCACATCCAAGGTAAGAATGTGGGGTCGTGGCAAAAGCTACGGCCAGGACAAAAGTGTGGGACATGGTGCTAACCATGACCAAGCTATAAAAGTGGGGTCGTAGCCTAAGCTACGGCCAAGCCAACAATGTGGGACATGGTGCTAACCATGACCAAGATAACAAAGTGGGACCATGACATTAGGCCATGACCAACCAAAGAAAGTTGGGCCACGACCTAAATCACAGCTAAGTTAAAAAGCAGGGGTACCGAAATACAACCAACTTTTCGTTTGGGCTCCTGAGACTTATGGTCAGATCTGGACGATCTCAAAAATCAATATCCAGATCTGTGTAACCTGAAATGTGATCACAAGTGATCAATTCCTACAAAGACAAGGCCTTGTAAATCTTTGTTCAAGATTGGGAATTAACGTCAGGTTAGGAATAACGTACTTCTTGTGTTTGCTTTAATTATATAATCAGAGAATATAATGCAGAAAGTAAAGCACACAAGACACCAGAGATTTTTTTAATGAGGAAACTACAACCTGTAGAAAAACCTCGGGACCTCGTCCAGACTGAACACCGCACAGTACAAACTGACTACAAATACTGGCCTACTATAAGACTTCGGTCTGGGATGTAGCAGAGACCAACTCCAGCCCTCCAAGCGAATTGGCTACTGTCGCACTCCTTACGTCTCTAGATCCCCCACAGATCGTCACGCACTTGATTCCCCTAGCTGACGTCCGTTACAGGCCTAGGAGTTGCTTTAACCGTTGTTAAAGGCTTGTGTCAACAATTCCGGCTTTGCAACCTCAATTATCAACTGTATGTCTGAACTGTCCTCTTCAGTTTGACATACACAAAGTGACTTCCTTCGGATTTCTCCAGGTCATACGGAAATCTACTTACAAGCGGGGGCTGACAAGTAAACCAAGTAAACTATGCCCAACTTGTCTCTACCTCAGTTGTAAAAAGAATCACTTAAGAAACTTATACAACTGGAGCTAACTAGGTCTTACAACACCGAGTGCAGCCGTGCGTTGCTTCCTTTCGAAACCCTGTGTGTAACGTATCAGTTCTTGAATGGCCTTATATCAGAAGAGAAGGACCGTAGAATAGACAAGAACGTGATCAGGTTACCAAGGTTACAGGTTAATCTGATTTCAACCACTAAGGTCTCAATCTCCTACCTGTGTTTCCCAACTCTCAAGAGAAGTCTTTATAGTCGTAGGTAAATCCCGTGAGGAACTGCTTACCTAATAGAGGATGACTATACCACAACAAGCGTTCACCGAAAAGAAAAGAGTTTTACGTTCACTTCCCTAAGGACCTTCACGTATGCTTGATGCTTGCGGTATTCGTCCATAGACACCTCTATTTATAGCACTCACTAAGATAGGTTGCTTTGGAATAAAGCAATCAATTACTTGTCCCACAAGTTAAGGAAACCCTAAACTTGCACACCAAGTAATAGAGATTAATCTCAATTGGAATTCATTAACATTTATCTGTCAAGTGTTTTGTTAGCTCAAACACACTTCAAGATAGAAATCCAACAGACCAGAGATAATCTTTATCTTATTGAGATATTGAGAACCGTTAGATGGACCACATAAGATATTTCGTGATATTCCAAGTCCAACTAAGAGATAAAGGAGTTCAGAGTTTAACCTGTGTGAAATTCTGAAAGAATATTCACAAATCTGGATAACAGTCAAAAGCACCGATTTAGAGGTTTGTGTAGGTACACGAACTTAAATAGCACTTTGGAACTCAGGAGAATTTCCGAGTTTCTGTTTCGCGTACAGTTCACGAACCGCCCGACCTCCAGATTAGGTTTAACTAGGATCCGCTGGCCGTGTAACCAGGACTTAGACGTGTGAGACGCCCTCAGCTGTAATCCACTGGACTCTTGCTCAAGAGTACTCCTTTAGATTCACCCATATCCAACAAGTGATTTGCAAGCAAACCATTGCAATGGACAAATGGTATCGAATCTATCTCATAAATTCTTGTAACCAGAGTATTTGCGGAACAAACACTAGTCATGACACATGGTCATGTAGCCAAGAACATGATCCCAATCGCTATTATAACACTACCAAAGTAGTCGACTATTTCGAAAGATAGAGAAAGTAGAATAGAAGAATTTCCATAAAAGTCATAACTCCTACTAACCTTTTGTCGATGAAGAATAATTGATGTCTTCTTTGTCTTCACAGTCTTCGTCTTCAAGGTCTCTACTACTTAGTCTATATCTCAATTCCGAAATCTAAACTCTAGTAGGCTAAATCAAGAATTGTGTTTTGACACCTAAAACTGACAACTAGCTTGACATACCAACGCTAGTGGGTTTGACCGGACAATGCCCTAACACTAAGCAACAAAAGTGGGGTCGTAGCCTAAGCTACGACCAAACCCAATATGTGGGGCCGTGGCATGAGCCACGGCCAAGGCAAAAGACAGGGGACGTGAGGATATGGGATGCGTGAGGAGATGGGATGGCCGTGAGCTAGGGTTGGCCGCGTAGGCTATGGTGGATGGCCGTGTAGGCTAGGGATATAGGGGATGTGGACCATGGCACTAGGTCATGGTCGTAAAAAATCAAAATATAGCCATGGTGGCCAATTCTCTTATCCCTACTACAAATAAATTCATACCTTGCCTTGAGCCATTCACCTGACGACGCCAAGATGCCAGAAATTGGTGCAAAATTACTCTTGCAACCTCCTCACCAAAACCCACCATCAACAGGATGTAAGTTGCTTATGCAATATTCTGGAACTGCCTATGTTATTAAAAACTATTATGAAATAAAATAAAAACTATTATTAGATTATTATTTTTTATGTGTTTGTTAGTTTTCAAATTTTTGTGATAATTTTGTTTCGAAAATACCAAAAATAATACGTGAGTTTCAATTTCGTGTATTCGAAAATTATAAAAAGATGAAAATCAAAAGAAAAATTACGTGAATTTCGATTATGTTTTATTCATATTTAATTCAAAAATTAAAAATCGAAAAAATCGAAAAACTAAAAATAGTACGCCAGTTTCGAATGAAATATTTGATTTAATATTTTCGAATCTATTATGAATGTATGTTGCAGGTTATCAAGATAATTCTTTTATCTCCTAGGGAGCTGATCTATAATGTTATTTAATATCTTGATATCATTGGCCTGCTTATGTTTGTGGCTGTTATGTTTGTACTAATGACTTTGTACGTAGGTTAAGTGTAACTATGTAAGGAGGAGATTGATTTTATGCTAGTCACAATACTATTGGATTCCTTGATGTCTTATGACTGGAATTATAGTATACGTATAAATCATTGGTTTTGGTATAATCTAGTAAGACTACGGATGTGTTCGAAAATCCAAAACCAAATCTCAAGCCTTTCTCTGGCAAAGACTATTTCTGTTGTTCTCGTGTCCGAGGGAATGACAACCAACGGGGGAGAGTTCTTTTGTGAACTTGCGCTTAATAGAAAAATATCTTTAGGGGAGCGTGGTTGTGGAATATACAGGGAATATAACTCATATCTGCTTATATCTTTTATATTTCCTGACAAGTTACTTGTGCTGATATATATACATATATGTATATATATATATATTGTGTAACTTCTCGAAATGCAGACCTTTATGAATGCACTCATTCTTATATGTTGAATCGAGTTTCTCGGAACTTGAGCATTTATCTCGAACCCAGATATTTTCGAGACCCTTTGTCAATTCTTTTTGACAAAAAGGGGGAGAAATATTGATAGCTTGACTCGTTCAGTGCTTGGTCTTAGACAGTAAGCAGTGTCATATGGGGAGAAAAATGCATGCGCGTATATTGAAAAATGAATGAAAGCATTAACTAAGGGGGAGTAACACTAGATGTTACTAAAGGTTACTAGCACTGTAGACTTTTGCATTGTGCTGCAGTTGATAACAATACGTCGGACTTGATAGACATCCGAACTTACATTCAGGGGGAGTAAGTGTATTGGTTATCTTATGGTTTTTCAATAGTACATATCTTGTTTGCAGACTGACATATTTTGCAGGTACTATTGGTGTGTTGTTAAGCTAAGTAGAAGAACTCGAAGCGTAGAACTTAGGTTTTCAATTTCTCGTGCATCTATGTAAAGAGTTTTTGTCACTAAAATTGACAAAGGGGGAGATTGTTAGAGCATGGCTCGATCAACCTCACTAAGTGTTGGTATGTCAAGATTAGTTGTCAAATTTAGTGATCAAAACTCGACCGCTAAACAACACACATTATGTAAAGTCATCATTGAGTTAGCTTTAGGTTGTGGAAGATTTTGGTAGGATTTAGAATCACTATTTGAAGAGTTGAAGAAGATTGAAGATCAAACGAAGACATTCGGCTTCATCATTCAAGAGGTTAGTGAATCTAAATAACGCGATTCCATTATCTTTTACACTTGTGTTATAAAAGACAAAAACATAACTCATTGTTGAAAGCTTTACATTATGACTTGATCACTTGTGATCAGTGTGTCTTAAGATATAACTCCACTTTATCGATTACGATATTGTTGTTGAAGTTATGACGTTCCATATTGCTTAGAGATTTCTTTTCTTCTCCATCTCTAAGTGATATAAGGTTTTTCCTAAAACCTTCGAGTTGGATATAACAGTTGTGATGTTGTCTCGGTAGTATTACGAGATTTAATCCATCACAGCATTGTGTCTCAACTTACCTAGTTTGACTATGTCGGATTGATTAGCGAGTACGTGTATGAGCTAAATGTAAGTGAGATCGTGACTCACACAGTCACACTTATGTTGTGTAGACTTGATATACTATTGTTCTGAGCTTCGAATACTACGTCATGGTATGGCTCTGATTACTGAAGTTCTAAATCATTTACTTGATTCTATATATGAACATCTCGTATGCCATATCACACTTCCAGATTTCGAAACCATATTCTTGATTATCTCATCTTATGGATTTAGAGTTCGAAACCTCAATGTAGGTTTTGGTAAAACTATACTTTGATTTTGAAACCATAATCTGGTTTTCGCATCCATAAGCTATTGGTCTGAAACTTAAATATTGTGACCAGTGAGAAAAAATGAGTTCGAAACAATGTCTGCTGGCTAACAGTGACTTGAGAATCGAGACCAATGTGTCTTGACCATGTGAGTTCTAAAAGGTCTAGTAGACCCTGGGGTTTCCTAAAGGTTTATGTGAACCGGGAAATATAGCCTGTGCGTCAAGGACAAAAAGGTATGATACTGAAACGTCTCTTGACCACATGGACTCTCAAGTTCGACACCAAACATTTGTGACGAGTCTAATATGTGTTTCTTGTTTCGAAACCTTAACCAAGGTTTTGTTAAACATATTCTAGAGTTCGAAACCTTACTTTGGTTTCGCTATATGGAAACTTGATTTGGGAACCTAATTTCGGTTCTAGTCATATATGAACTTTAGGATCCGAAACCTTAACTTGGTTTCTGCCAAACAGATTGTAGATTTCGAAACCTTAATTTGGTTATCTCAGAATGTGTATTTTCGAAGTTCAAACTCTACCATTTTGATTTGTGCTTCAACGAATTAATGAGTGTTATATTCTCAGTTTGAAGTTTGAATTAGTTCATCTTCAATGTACAACTAAGTTGTTTGAGTCATAGTCAGAAATATGGTTGGTCGCTCTAGTTAGTAGAAACTTGATTTCTGATCAATACTTTACGTGATTAGATCTTCGTATGGATATACAACTTGATCAAATATTAATTTGATTTGAATTCTTGGATATCATAAACGTGATCATCTATATTGGAATCAAGAATTCAGGAGATTCAACATTTTAATATTGCTCGATGAATCATACAATGTACTTTAATGATATATCTTTTAGTATGACTCGGGTGTCCATTGAACCTACGTGTTCACTTAAGATTAACACACAAGGCTTGTCTACGACTGTAAGGATACGTTTATGCGGAACGTTGAACCACGTTGGACCAGATCCCACATCCACCTAGGAACGTTCTGGCCCGTCCAGCAAAGCCTAGGAAGTGATGTCGACATTGTTAAAGCTGATGACGACATTTGGAAGTAATAATACCTCAATGAGATTTTCAAAACGAAAGGACACGTTTTCGAAATGAGCTCTTTCCCAGAGCATATTTGGTAAGCACCATATTTCGAATTAATGAAATATCCAAATATACCTTATGAGTATTATTTGCTTTGACTGCTCTAGGCCAAACATTTATTGAAAATATATTTTCATTTATGAATTATATTTTTCTTTAATGTAAAAATGCTAGAGTATTAGATCTCATTAAATGCTATGAGTCTAAGTGAGGAATTTCGGAACAAATATGGAATGTGCTTTAAAGGATTTCCGAAATTAAGTTAGCCTCATTTTAAAGCTAAGCCTTAGTCAATATAAATAGGAGTGGTATCTCTCCTGAAAGCTTTATCCCTCTACCAAGCTTTTCTTCGGAACTACAAGCATGTGTCTGCCGCTTTTCTTTTTAGTTACCTTTGAGATTTTGCTCTCGGTCTAGAATTGCGAGGAAGTCTTCTCTAGGGATCGAGAAGCCTAGAAGTACCTCTTACGGGAAACTAGTTTATGTTTACTAGTCTTCTTTGTATTGTACTTGTGTTATGTTCTATCACGTCTATCAAACCTTGCGATCTTGTTTATTCTATGGTTATTCTCTTCTGCAATAAGGCCACTCAAGATCGTTGTGATTATAAACATACTCTTTATCTATTAACCTGGATTTGTCAGCAAGCCGCTTTCGGTTTGTGTGCCTAAACTATAGATATTGAGTGGAATCAAGATTGTTGTTATTATATTTGTTCTTTGCAGGTACACTGTTATTCACGGTCATATCATATTGTACTTGCTACAACTATCTGCTTGATTCCAACTGGGACGACAAGTTTGCTCTTTCGGGAGTTCTGGTTTTGAAACCTTGATCTATATCTCGAGAAGTTTATTACCAAGTAAACTTAAATATCCTGGCTCTTGGTGTGAAACGACTTCGGTGAAATATTTGTTAGTTACCAAGGATATCATCTAGTGATTTGACCTGTCGCTATTTGGTTGTTGTCCATAAGGTTGTAATCGTCTGATCGGAGGTCGGGTAGCGATAGTCCTCGCGACGGGCTGTGAGGCAACTCTGGCGTGAGACAGTAAAGGACGTTTGTTTGCGTAAGGGAGTACATGTGCGTGACAACCTTGCTGTGGTTGGAGGCGTATGAATAATGAGTGGAAATCTTTGTGGAAATAAACCTGTGCGTCTGTGATGCTGAAACGCCTCTTGACCACATGGACTCTCAAGTTTAAAACCAAACATTTGTGACGAGATTAATATGTGTTTCTTGTGTCGAAACCTTAACCAAGGTTTTATTATAACAAAATCTAAATTTTGAAACCTTACTTTGGTTTTGCTATATGGAATCTTGATTTGGGAACCTAACTTTTGTTCTAGTCATATATGAACTTTAGGATCTGAAACCTTAATTTGGTTTCTGCCAAACAGTATGTAGATTTCGAAACCTAAAAATGGTTATCTCAGAATACGTATTTTCGAAGTTCAAACTCTACCATTTTGATTTGTGCTTCAACGAAATAATGAGTTTGATATTCTCAGTTTAAAGTTTGAATTTGTTCATCTTCAATGTACAACTAAGTTGGTTTGAGTCATAGTCAGAAATATGGTTCGTCGCTCCAGTTAGTAGACACATGATTTCTGATCAATATTGTACGTGATTAGATCTTCGTATGGATATACTACTTGATCAATTATTCATTTGATGTTTTGATTTGAATTCTTGGATATCATTAACGTGATCATCTATATTGGAATCGAGAATTCAGGAGATTCAACATTTTGCTCGAAGAATCATACACTGTACTTTCATTGGTATATCTTTTTGTATGATTCGGAATGTCCATTGAACCTACGTGTTCACTTAAGCTTAACACACAAGGCTTGTCCACATCTGTAATGATACGCTTATGCGAAACGTTGAACCAGATCCCACTTCCACCTAAGATCGTTCTGGCCCGTCCAGCAAAGCCTAGGAAGTGATGTCGATATTACCAAAGATGATGACGACATTTGGAAGAAATAATACCTTAAGGAGATTTTCGAAACTAAAGGAAATGAGCTCTTTCTCAGGGAGCATATTTGGTAAGCACTATATTTCGAATTAATGAAATATCCAAATATACCTTTGAGTATTATTTGCTTTGAATGCTTTTGGCCAAACATTTATTGAAATTTTTCATTTATTGAAATATATTTTTCATTAATGTAAAATGCTATAGTAATAATCTCATTAAATGCTATGAGTCTATGTGAGGAATTTCGGAACTAAATGTGGAAATGTACTTTGATGAATTTCTGAAATTAACTTAGCCTCATTTCAAAGCTAAAGCCTTAGTCAATATAAATAGGAGTCGTTTCTCTCCTAAAAGCTTTGTCCCTTTCCAAGCTCTTCTTCGGAATTGTAAGCTTGTGTTTATTCACTTTTCCTTTCAGTTACCTTTAAGCTTTTTCTTTCGGTCTGGATTAGTGCGAGTCTTCTCTTGGGGATCGAGAAGCCTATAAGTACCTCTTACGAGAAACTAGTTTATGTTTACTAGTCTTCTTTGTATTGTACATGTGTTCTGTTCTATCACGTCTATCAAACCTTGTGAACTTGTTTATTCTGTGGTCCTTCTCTTCTGTTATAAGGCCACTCAAGATTGTTGTGATTAGAACATACTCTTTATCTATTAACCTGGATTTGTCAGCAAGCCGCTTTCGGTTTGTGTGCCTAAACTATAAATATTGAGTGGAATCAAGATTGTTGTTATTGGATTTATTCTTGCAGGTACATTGTTCTTCACGGTCATATCATATTGTACTGCATCCAGCTATTTGCTTGATTCTAACTGGGACCTCGGGAGTTTTGGTTTTAAAACCTTGATCGATATCTCGAGGGGTTTATTACCAAGTAAACCTAAATATCCTCGCTCTTGGTGTAAAACGACTTCAGTTAAATATCTGTTAGTTTCCAAGGATATCATCTAGCGATTTGACCTGCCGCTATTTGGTTGTTCTCCATAAGTTTGTAGTCGTCCCATTGGAGGTCGGGTAGCGATAGTCTTCACGACGGGTTGTGGAGCAACTCTTGCGTAAGACAGTAAAGGACGTCTGTTTGCGTAGGGGAGTACATGTGCGTGACCACCTTGCTGTGGTTGGAGGCGTAGGAATACTGAGGGGAAATCTTTGTGACTAATAGTCGTATTAGGGTCATATTGTCTGCACCATCTAGTCCGAGGTCAGAGAGTAGGTGTGTTGGCGTCTTAATTCTTAAGAGTATTTAAACTGGACTAGGTCCCGGGGTTTTTCTAACAGTTTGTAGTTTCCTCGTTAACAAAATTCTTGTGTGTACTTTACTTTATTTCCGCATTATATTTGACTTGTCATTTATAATTAAAGTATCGGACTTGGTTGTTGACATCGCCTTTCGGATCTTGTATAGACTCCCTTGTGTGAATCAATCAGTGACGAAAGAGATCTTGTTCTTGAGTTCTTGATTACAGGAACCGTTCAAGGTTTGACTTATAGGTGGACTACAATAAAGATTGGTAGTGTACTCGGTACCCTCGTCTTTTCAATTTTCATTTCGTGAACTAGTTCGGGAACAAGAGCTCCGGATTTTCCTTTTGAACTCTGAAAAGTGAGTTTTGTACGTGAACCTATACACGAACAAAA
>JAJJMA010040790.1:1901-14065 GCA_023529015.1 Papaver nudicaule
CTTGTGGCGCCATGAATATGGCGCCATGGCCTTTTGGCCAAAGACTAATCTTGTGGCGCCATGAATATGGCGCCATGGCCTTTTGGCCAATGACTAGTTTTGTGGCGCCATGAATATGGCGCCATGGCCCATGGCCTTTTAGGCTAAGGCATAATTCTTGTGGCGCCATGAATATGGCGCCATGGCTATGGCATCTGGCCAAGCTTAACTTTGTGGCATCTTGTGCCTTAGTCGTGGTGTGCGTGTTTATGCTACAACCTATTTTGAAGTCATGGCATGCTTATCCATGGTGTGCTAGACCACCCTGAATTTGGGATTGGGTCTGCTTAGGCCTTTTTAGGCTGGTGTATGCTTCTCAGAGAGCTCTGGACCGGCCTGGAGCTTCGATATTTCTGAGGTTTGCATCAAGACTCGTGTATTGAGTCGTATTTTTAGAGGAAATCCATGAGGATACGTCTCTGTTGATCTTTCACCGTGTACCATCAAGCGAGGTCTGGCTCTGAGCTGATCGATGGGTTTAATATGTTGGCGAGATCATTGATACTGCTCTTATGACATTACCCTCCCCACCGGAGTTATAAGAGAGGGTTCATAGAGATTTAGCTTCATGGAATGGATTGCACCCCGAGCTATAAAGATGAGCCTGAATAGGCGACTGTCTTTAGTAAGACATGGTTTCGAGAGTGTTTTTGACAATTTTGTCCCTCTCTCATTTCTCACCATCTACAGCTTGACTCTAGGATTCCATCAAAATTAAGATTTTAGTTTGCATCTATACGTTATTTTTTTGAGTAGTTTATGAAGTAATTGAAGTTGTTATCAGGTATGCTTTCATGAGCACCAACTATTTGTTCACTTTTTTCCCATCTTCCTTCGAGGTCGTGTCAAGTTTGTCTCCTTTGATAGATCCTCTATAAGTTTCTTGCGTGTGTTGTTTCTGTAAGTTTTTCTACTGATCATATAGACCTTTTCCTTGCAACACCACTCATGCAACAAACACTGTTAATATATCATGTTGCTTAAAGACTCATCAGTATATCTGCTTGCTAGATATGTGAATAAGAAGTTTATGATCTGGGTTAAAGACTCATGCAACACCACCGTTTGAAGTTATAATAATCTCAGAGTGCAGCAGGTTGTACAACAACCTAGGGTTTTCGGGAACGGATAATCGTTGCATAGTTGATTTTGGGGGTACTCGAGGTCGGGAGAATACTATATTTTCAAACCCTAGGTAATGATTTTACTACCAGTGAAGGTAATTAATAATTTTACACCCAATTGCTACTTACTTTGTTTAAAAAGCTTGATTTTTTATTCTAAAGAGGGTCTATTGGATTGTATACAGGTGGTGGTGGAGGGAGTCATGTACTTGATTGACTTATATATATGGTTAAGTGGAAGTTCATGTCAAGAACGGGTCTGTCTTCTCTGGCATTTTTAATTCCGCCGACAAAGATTTCGGTATGTAAGTACTAATTTGTGCTTACGGTTCTTTGGTTTAGTTAAGACTTAGCTGAAATGGCACTGTTATGTGTAGTTTGTATTTGTGACTTATAATGCACTATGAGGATCTGATTTGTGGGTTGTGTGTATCAAGGTGAATGCTCTGCATCGTACAAGGTGAATCCACTGCTCAGTATCAAGGTGAATGCTCTCATTAAGTTTATGTTCTGTCTTGCCTCTTCATCAAAAATGTATTGCTCTCTGATTCCACCTGGTATCCTTGTAGCATCATGAGTGGGTCGTTGATACTACCAAATACCAAAGCAGTATACATTTTTTTCTGTCGTACTGTAATGAGATGGGAGTCATATGAGTGACACTGTCTAAGTGTCTGTATTACTTTAAGACTCCAAAAATATCCCTATGCATCAGATTTTTGTTTACATTGTTTTGTTAGTTATATTTCCTTTTTGTGCATGGTAACAGGTACCTTGATACGGCTGGTATGAAAAGATCGACTGCTTATCTCGTGAAAGGAGTTATTTTATTCTTATCTTGGCTGGTGAGTTAGCAGTTTTTTAGTCTCTCATTTAACCTTGGATCACATTATAATGAGATAAGTGATGCAGTAGGTCTGCATGCATTATCATCCGGTAGCAGTTACACCACTGTTCCAGATCTACTTCTGGAGTTACAATAACAATTCAATCATTTATCCTTGTGCAGTCTGCAAAAAGATGCGTATTGGTACTATTGAGGTTCGAGCATCTTAAGGTTTCAACTGAGCTTGAACTCTGGCAGCTTAAGGTTAGAGCAGGTTAAGTTTGCAATTGAATTTCGTAGACTTTGCAAGTCTCTAATGTTATAACGTTTTCGTTAAGCCTTGTATTTAGTGAACTCAGGATTTAATTCCTTTTTTGTATAAATTTGAAAAAAATCAATACAATGAATTTTTATTTGAATGTCATTTGGTTTTATGAATTTGAGTTCATTTTACTGTAATTTTATTTGGGTGAGGCAGATTTATTCAGCATTCAGCTTCTGACTGAAGGAATTCAGCCAAAGCTGATTCCATTTTTTTTAATAGTCAAAATCAAGGATACGACTGATCCTAACAGCCGTTTAGGTACCACGGTTAATGCGCGTCGTTGATCTGCTTCCCATGCCGTGCGTCGTAGAAAAATAACACGGTCCAGAAACGACCCTATATACTACTGATCTAATGCGTCGTAATAGACGTTTTAACAACATGCCCCAACGGTCGTTTAACAGGACAAATCCACTAGTGATGACTCAGGGATGTCTTGTTCGTATACACAAGGTTACGTCGTGTATTTCGAGTATATGAATACAGTGAGAAAGATTTTATACACTTTCTACAACAATTGCTTGCGAATCAAAGTTTGGAATACGCCTCGGTGGGTACTAAGAGTCCTCTTACTACCAACCAGTAGACATCATCTGGCTGGGTCTTGCCAGTATCAACAATTAGAAAATAGATGCAAATGGAAACATCAACTCACTATGTCTCTTAGCCCAGACAACGTTCTAGGCGTCAAACTTGTCAGGGAATGCCTAGACGACGACGCCCGTCCTGGGATGCAGTAAGTAGATTGAGAGGTCGTTCTGCCCCTTGTCCTCTAAGATGGGTAGTATATTCTCATACAATCTTGTTTCAATCTGACCTAGCTGGCGAGTGTTGAATTTTGGAGATTACTCGAATCTCGAGTAGATGAATTAAGGTTCAAACCAAAATATATAACTTTTGGTTCGCGAACTAAATTCTTAATTGCAATAAAATATATATAACAGATCTGGTCAATTGAACTCCATTTGCACTTTCAGTTAGCGAACTGGTTCGTCTACCAGGACAATTCGGGTTATCCAGAACTTCTAAGTGCATATGGTTTACGAACCAGGACCGTCAAGATTTTCATGAAGTCCAACAGTGGTTCAGTTCGCGAAATCTCCACCACTCACTATCACGTGAACTCATCCATTAACGTTATATACATATATGGTTCGTATCCACCTTTTTTATGGTTCATAAGGTCAACCTTCATACATGGGGTTCTAACCCTAAAATCATGCTTGTGACTAAGAGTTTTATTCTTTACAACTTGTGTTAAGACTAAACTCTTAAAGTAAAAATACACATGATAATTAAACTCTTATTGATTTCCACGTTTGAAAGAAATATTGGTTACTTGGAGTGCAAAATAAGTAACGGTCTGCATCCGTGGTTCACGAATTTGCTTCTATCTCAAGAAATTAATGATTTATTGCCAAGCATTCTTAAGCAAACTAGCCTTATTGAATGTTGTAAATGGAGGACTCCTAGAACGAAAACAACAGGTTGCAAGAATCATGCAAATTCTGCACTTCGATGTATACTTGTTGTTTATGGAGTCGTCTTCTATAGGCATATTTTCTTCGAGAATCGGCCTACGACTATTAAAAGACTTCACTTGAGGGTTGTGAAGTACTGGTAGATACTATCTTCTAGGTAGTATCAGGTCCTGTAATCTTGGTTGGTAGTTCTCGTTCTTGTCTATTCTAAGGTCCTTCTCTTCTGCAATAACGACATTCAAGAACAGTCAATCAACTAGAAGATTAATAAAACTATGTAAGGCTGTGTATACGTGGTAAGTACCAATAGCTCCATTAGTGTTAGAATTAAACCTAGTTGTTACTTTTGAGGTAGATACTAGTTAGGCACCATTTACATGTCGTTTACCTGCCAGCCCTAATTTGTAACGAGATTTACGTATAACCTTAATCGTATTTAAAGGAAGTCACTTTAAGTATTCTCTGTTGGAGGACAGATCGGGTACGAGTATTTTATGTTGAAAGATGGATTAAGTAAAAAGCCTTTAGCAGCAGCTGAAGCAACTCATGTGCCTGTAAAGAATGTCATCTAGGGTAAGCAAGTGTATAGCGTCTTGCAATATCTAAGAGACGTAAGGAGTGCGACGATAAATAAATCACTTAGAAGGTCAGTTCGGTCTCAACTATATTCCAGTATGAAGTCTTATAGTAGACTAGTGTTTTTAGCGGCTTAATATTATGCGGCGTTTAACTGGACGAGGTCCCGGGGTTTTTCTGCTAGATATCAGTTTCATCGTTGATAAAACTTCTGGTGTCTTGCTTTACTTTACTTTCCGCATTATAATTCTCTGATCTATTATAATTAAAATAAAAGCAAGATGTACGTTATCAATCAACCTGCAGTTAATTCCAAATCTTGTTTAAAAATTTACAAAGACTTGGTTTGTAGGAACTCTGATCTTGAAACAGAGATCAGGTCCACATTAGAATCAACTGAGGTTAACAACTTGGATATTGATTTTTGAGGTTGTCCATGTTTTCCATATAGTTCATGAACTAAAAAGTTGGTGGTGTATGGGTACTCCCACTTTTTCACTCTGATCTTTGATCTTCAAAGGTTATTCGACTCAACCATCTAAGCTATCCTAGTCTGATAATGACATTAGTATAATAAATCAAGGATTGTGCTTTGAAATCTGAACTTGACAACTGACTTGACATACTGACATTAGTGGGTTCAACTAAGCAGTGCTCTAACAGTTCGTGAATTGGATGTTCAATACGTAAATTGCTCGTGCAATCTAGCCATGACTTATCTCAGCATGTGGTGCATATACCTTCATACGTATCAATGATGCGAGCTTCTCATGCATGGATTCCTACTTGGATCATGCTTGTGCGAAGTATTTTGTTCTTTCTAGAAATACGTAGAAACTGAATTTTAGAAGTAATCATACTCTGTATGATTGCTTGGACTACGGTCTTCGACAATGGAAGAACTCAAGCATCATACCTTCTTATGTATCAATGAGGCGATCTTCTCATGCATGGATTCTTACTTGGATCATGCTTGTGCGAAGAAGTTTGTTCTTTTTGGAATTGCTTAGAAACTGAATTTTAGAAGTAATCAAACTCTGTATGATTGCTTGGTAATCAAACTACCATGGTCTTCGACAATTAAGAGAACTCTAGGATTACTTGGTGACAAAAAAATAACGGACAAATTTTGCATGTTAACAAACTTGCATGAAGCCTAAGTAATTATTGTTTGAATCTTAAGTGACCTGGCCTTGTTGATTGTTACTAATAGAAGACTCCCTGCAAAATCCACTCTTAAATCTTTCACAAAATGAGTATCACGTTGCTTAAGGAGTCGTCCTCTAAATATCTGGTTCTTCGTGAGAAAATTGGTATTTGGCTATACTAAGACTTCACTTAAAGGATCCGTGAAGCATAAGTCGGCTTATCTTTTATCAGATGGAATCCTGATCCTGTAATCTTGGTTGATTGATTTAGTTATTATTTTGTTTTAAGGTTGAACGATCAATCATTGTGTATTAGGACATGTGTAGGTTGGTTTTCTTATTCCTATATGTTGGTATTAAGACATGTGTATTTTATCTTTTATGGATTCAAGAGTTGGTCTAGTTTCATTCGTTGTTAGCATACAACTAAAATCGTTCCAGCCAGACCTAAACATGGACATCTATCGCAAAATGAATCTCTAGCTTTAATATCATATGACCTAGTACTCTATTATTTTTAGGCTTGGCTAAATTCAATGTTAAACTTATTGATTCTGGTATCGTAGAGAGTGTATGTGCTATTATAGATATTTTCAAATTAATTATTGTGGACCTAAACATGTTAGCATTTGGGCCACAGTCTACTAGAGTTAGAGACATTAATTAATTTCATGCTTTAAATGGGTGTGTGGTTGAATTGTATTATGAAGGTGAAGAGTTAGATTGTATGGTTTGACGACAATAAAGAGTGATGTGGAATTCTTTCAGTTAGCATATGGGTTGAAAGGCTTAAGTGGAGCTGGGGATTTGATATGTATGTTTGTGATGATGGTGTGATTAAATTGGTAGTTAATCATGTAATGATATGATTACAATAGTATTAACATTTGTCTGTTCAACGCCATGGATGATTCAACTTCCTTCAATTAAAAATGTGATGATCGAGGAGCCACATATTGGAATGGAAGGTCGATGCAATCACTTAACTCACTAACACAAGGTTGGTTATCTAGGTGGACCAAAAGGGTAGATGTGTTTTTGTACTTTAGTTGGTTTAAGGTGTATAACTAGTAGAAGTGCACTAAATAGTGGGATTCTGCTATCAAAGAAAGTGGGACGTTTTAACAAGGGTGTAGTATTTTTCATAGATGGTTTAAATGTCGTATTTTATTTCTCTATTGAGTATCTTACAATAAGTTGATGCTTTTACTAAACTATTATGGTTCTACTTCCTCATACACTAAATTAATTACTTCACATCCAAACTTGTGCTATTTTCTTTCTTAAGAAGTACACTTTGACCTATTGACTAATCTATTGAGATTATAAGCGAGTGAAATTTTTAGTTGGGGTCTGCCCGAATTTACTATATTTCAAGAAACCTTGACCTTGGAGCAGAATCTAACTTTACTTTCACAAATTTTTGATACTTACTTTTTTGATACTTGCATGTCGAGTTTATTCTTTCATAGAATTCGTTAATGTTAGATTAATGTTGAATGTTTCTATACAATAAGCCACACTTGGAATTTTAGGGTGGCCGACCTAGAATCCCAAGTGGGGCGTTACAAAGTGGTATTAGAGCTCTTGTAACATAAATTCTTGGAAACGGGTGTTGGGTCTTGTTTGATCACGTTATGAACAAGTTTTTGGACCATTTTTGAAAAGAAGGGTATACCAAGTACACCACCAAATTTTTGTAATAGGAGAAAGAATTACTAAGTTCTTTTGACAAAAAAATGTGGAAAAATAAACGCACACACTTGAAGTTTTATTAACGAGGAAACTGCAATCCAGCAGAAAACCCCCGAAACCTAGCTAGTTTTGAACATGCACCGTATTAAGCCGGTACAAACACTAACGTACTATCAGACTTCAAAATGAAATGTATTTGAGACCGAATTAACCCTCCAAGAAATCCAGTTGCAGTTGTGCCCCTACATATCTTGGCTCTCGCAAGAACCTATGCACATGATTCCCTTAAATAACGTCTTTTATAGCCTAACAGTTTCTTTACAATCCTTCGTAAAGGCTAGCACTACCCTGTCTCTAACAGGACACCTGGTTTTGGATTTCCTTAAGATATTCAATCAAGGTTCAGGGAAATCGAGTTCTTTATCAATTAGGGCTTATTAATCTAGCCAATTTGATTTTTCTCAACAAAGTAACAACCTTAACCCTAGGTGTAAATTGTTTTCTTTGTAGAACTTCCAGGATTTAATCTAACTGAAAAGAGCCTTATGAAGATTATATAAAAATATTGATCTTATGATTGATAATTCACGAATAATATATTCGACCCGAGATACATGATCAAGGTTTCTAAAATCCGACATGTGCTTCACGATCCTCAAGTAAAGTCTTTACAATAGTCGTAACCTTAAAAAAGGTTTTGATATAACGACCAACCTTGCAACAAGGATACACAATATTGTGTAGAGAATTGAAGTATTTGCTGCTGGAAGTCATCTATTTATATTAATTATCAAGGGAGGTCTAACTTAAGAACTAAGCGACCTTTGGTTGGGGCTCAAGCAAGTTCTAAACTTAGAAAAGTCCATAAGTTGCTCTGTGTCCAATCTTAACTTCTCCTAGAATTATAAGAAGGTTGTTCACCGAAGTATTGTCTAATGAAAACCGTGCACATGTTCGCGATAGGTAGGTGAACCAACTGTTGGAAAAATGAACAGGAGTTTCAGAACTCTGTAGGGTTCGTGATAGTTACGTGGGACATGTTAGACACTTCAGTTCAGTTACGATTCCGAAACATATGGTTGGCAATAAATATGTAAACCCTTCTATACACTTTGGACTTCAAAAACTTTTCACCCTAGCATGGTTCGCGATAGGTACGTGAACCTGTTAGCTTGAGTACTCGGTCTTGAATTTCAATTGCTAAGCTATTGTACATATATGAATGCTTCCACTAAAAGTTTAAAATTTTCATACACAATGGTAAACCAAAGTATTGAGACTCATAGAACTTTTTTCTCCAATTCTTCTTATAAAGATCAACATACAACGCCATCGACTATAATATGATATATGGTAAACAAGAGATCATGGGATAGTCCTTACGAACCTTTTGAGGAGAATACGAAACATAATTAAATATGCAAGCTCCGGTATTTAATCTTCAAATGGTCTTCGTCTCAACAACTAATCTATTCTAGTCCGAGAATGACATTGTAGACTAATCAAGGATTGCGTTTTGGCAATTAAACTTGACAACTGACTTGACATACCAATGCCAATGGGTGCAATCGAGCAATTCCTAATAATCTCTCCCTTTTTTAATTTTGATGATGAAACTAATCTTACGCGTGGACTTTCAAAAAGGATGACTTTAAGCTCCAACCATAAATCCTGATTTTTCTTGAATGCTTTTATATCTTCTAAATTTTCTTCAAAGTTCTTCCGTGTATGATCGTAATGCCAATGTTATTGAAGATTTGCAGCATCAATAAAAACATCCAAAAACTTCACCTTACAAGTTTTGAATGGTCAAAGTCCAATAAAAGTTGTTATGCAAGCAAGTAGTATTACAAGATTGTGAGCATATTGCAGTAGAACTTTTATGTAATAGGATGTTATATGTACGCTGAGGAAACATGATTTACTTGTACTAACTTATTTTTTATATGAGTTTTAGATGTTTCTTAAGTATATGTTGTTGATGTTTTCTCTTTGCATCAATGAACATTTAAGGGTTCAAATATGAATGTTTAGTTGAAATTATAGAGAAACTAAAGAGTAGGCTAATCTTATTTGTGGAACCCGCCACTTCACCACCCAGACTAATCTTTTTTCGTTCGTTAATCTTTTTTGAGTTGTTACAAATGAACAACATTTTTTCTATTAATATATATATATATATATATAATAAGATCATAACTATGTTGCACAAGAGCGACAGGTCCTCCATAACCCCATGGACGGCTAATCTACAAGTTAGGGATGGCCAACCATCCTTATGATAATATGTGATACGTGTGGTAATATATAAATCATTTATTTATGATTTACATAACATACGATCAATTAAGTACAATAATATATAAATAAAAAAATAATTGAAATAGTTAAACTAAGTAAGCTAATAGCGTGACATTCAAACGAAGTTACCGTAGTTATTTCAGTAAAACAATTACATTGAAATAAGGTAAAGATCAATGATTAGTTACAATCATAAAACATTATCGAAAGAAATTACATGAGGGAAATCAAAAGAAGAAATAAAATAAATGTCACTAATCCATATTTTTTTTTACTTTGCCAATAAATAAATTTGAAAAGGTGGAGATATCAAGTACATCACCAGCTTTTAATTCGTGAACCTTTATAATATGTTTGGCTTGAATGATCTCAAAAATCAACATTCAAGTAACAATTTGAGATGAGTTCTTTGATCAACTAACATAACGCCTAGTTTTGGATTACCTTAAGTCTTTTATTGTTGTCTTTGATGCTACTCTTGGATTCATTGGATTTGGTCTCTTTGGAGGAAAGGCCCTTGGAGATGCTGACAAATGCAGTGGCGGGACTACTCTTTCTGGGAGTGTCTTATTCTATGGACTCGGGTTAGCGGTTTCTAAGATATGCACTTTCTACGCCGTTCCCAGTATGACTTCATTCGCTCGAGGCCTGACTTTTGAGGATCTAGCAGAGAGGCGGGTGAGGACAAAGGTCAAGTTGTCATACTTATTCGGCATTCTTGTCCTAATGGTCGGCATCATCTTCATGTGTCTATCTACTTTCTATTTTGCAGAGGTCCGTTTAGGTCTTAGGGGTTGCCTATCTGACAAAGTTAGGGGTTTCATGTTATTCATCGACTATGCAATGGTTGTGGTCGAGTGTCTTTTCCTTAGGGTGATTATGATACTATTATTATCTAGGTTAGGAGTCTGCAAACTTCGACTTTTTAAAGCTTTGAACCATGTAGTGTTTTTATGTATTATGGTGTCGAGACATAATATAAAGATTTGTATGTTATGAACAATTTAGCGTTTTATGTATTAAGGTGTCGAGACACAACTTTTAAAAGCCTTTTATGTTTTTAACAATTTAGTGTTTTATGTGTTAAGGTTAAGACTTTATTTTTATTACGAAAAAGCATTGAAGTTTCTTTACCGTTTTATTACATGTCAAAAAGAAAATTGTTTGACCTCATGACTAAAAAGTCATGGCTCTTTCATTGGTCGAATTTCAAAACCAAATCGCCAAGAAAAATCAAATTATCCAACAGATCAATTGCCTCATAAGTATGGTCATAATTCTTTTAAATACTTGTATCTTTCAAGAAAGCTTATGTCGGGGAGTATTTATTATCAGTGATATTTACAGCTGTCAAGGGTGGTTATAAGTTTACAATGACTAATGCATATTGCCTAACACCATTAACTAACAAGTGTGATTATTTATCAGAGATAACAACGATAAATACATATATGTGGTGTGTTGTTGGAGATTTCAACGCAGTCAAAGATGATACTGAAAGAAGACGTGCTGAGTGTAGGAACCCGAACTACGAATATCAGAGGTAATTTATTAACCAACAAAACTTAGTAGATGTTCAATTAACCGATGGTCGATTCACTTGGAGTAATAATTGTGTATGTTGTAGATTTGATAGGTATTTGTTCACCCAAACTATGTGTAACAACATCTATTTTAAAGGGCAAAACTTAGGAGATTTTGTAACGATTGTTAATCTGTACGATCACGATCATGTTTTATTTGACAGAACAGTCGTATAACTAGGTAAAAGTACAACTTACCAAAGGTTTATATAACTCCCAAAAAATCGATCTACTTATAATTCTAAGAGCGCCTTATAAACTTTGAGGCATTAGGATGTCACTCATCAATTTAAACACTAATTACAAGTTCCAACTAAAAACTAATCTAAATCTAAACCCTATCTGGAAATATATAAATAAATCCTCTAATGTGATACATATATAATGTGCGAAAGTTATTACAAATACATACGGAAAAGGCGGGGGTGCCTACATATACCACCAAATTTTGGTTTGTGAACTATATGCAAGATTCAGACGATCTCAAAAATCCATATCCAAGTATTTAACCTGAGTTGGGTCTAATCTACACCTTATCTCTATTTTAAGATCCGAATTCCTACAAACACAAGTCTTTGTAAAAAATTATTCAAGATTTGCAATTAACTGCAGATTGATGATAACATACAATATTTGTTATTACTTTATATAATAGCTCCGAGAATTATAATGTGGAAATTAAAATAAAGCAACACCAAAAGTTTTGTTAACAAGGAAAACTGCAAAAGTAGAAAAACATTGGGACCTCGTTTAGTTTTGAACACTGCACAGTCTTAAGACGCTACAAGCACTAGCCTAATATACGACTTCGGACTGGAATGGATACTAAGTACACCACCAAAATTTTGTATTCATAAACCTGTATAATTTTTTTTACTTGAACGATCTCAAAAATCAATATTCAAACAAAGACAAGTCTTTGGAATCTCAAAGAGATTGAATTCACTCAAAGGTTGAACAATGTACTTCTTTACAATTAATTCAATTATATCAATCAGAGAAAATATAATATGGAAGGTAAAGTAATGCAAGAAAAACCTGGGTCCTCGTCTAGTTTGAACACACA
>JAJJMA010040791.1:0-19365 GCA_023529015.1 Papaver nudicaule
AAATTCTTCACAACTCCCCGAGAACGAACTTATTAAATACTACATCACGGGGCGTACAGACTATTGAAGCAGAATGGAATCGAGCTCCAGAGACCATGGAACGCTAGATATCTCAAGCCCTATTACCCCTGAATCCTTCAAGAAGTCTCAAAGCCCGTACAGGGAAATGTCTCTCAGAGCTTTGTAATACTATGTACGAAATAGTGTTAAGTACTTTTGAATATGATCATGTACAACCTCTGGAATATTAATAAAATCTTTTGTTATTATTATGTATATGTTCTCAGAAAATTTGAAGATGTCTCTTTCCTTCTATATTTTTGAAACCCTCAGAAGATTAGAAGAGTCTCTTTCCTTCCATATCTTCGAAATCCTCAGAAGATTAGAAGAGTCTCTTTCCTTTTATATTTTCGAAACCCTTAGAAAATTACAAGAATGTCTCTTACCTTGAATTTTCGAAGTACTAGCCATACAACCCACGCCCAGATCTAATGAATAGGCATTCGTCTCTGCACATGCAGGGGCAAAGACCCCGAAAGGGTATTTCAGGTACGAGGGAGGTGCGCACTCCCCCCAATGTTACCCATTGCCTTAGTCTATGGACATATCTCTTACCCATATGACTCGGATGCCCTAATAGCACTTTAGGATGCCATTTTGGAGATGCAGGCTGAGGGATGACTCCCCTCACGAAACATCCTAGAATGAATGAACCTAAAAAATTCACCTTAGAGAAAATTTCGTCATCATGATCAAGGTAGTACAGTTATGACCATTGTCTGACTTAGTGGCCACTGAGTCCTTCAACAAACATGGAATCTTCTTCATGATGAAAGTAAATCTTTTTTGGTAAGACTTTACAAACTGTTGAGCCTCTAAGGGACGAAGTGTTGAAAAACACATAACCTAAGACAACATGGTCTAAGGCAAAACATTGTCTAACTCTAAAGGCACGAAAGTGACAAAACAAACACCCATACATTCACAGCAATAAGGGTCCAAAGTGTTTTGCCCCCCAAGCTTGGGAGCGCCCAGACAAAAAATCAAAGTATTTGTTGTTAATCAAAGACAACCAAAATACATACTAACAAGAGTAAGGTCAGTTCAAGACAAAGGAAGGAGAAAGATAGTCAATCTTCTGCAAGGTTGGAGGGAGATGGCCCTCGCCCTTCAGTATCAGCATCTTGATTCTGAGGACACTCGTTCTCTGGCTCCTCAACTTCTGGGTGTGCCTCCCCATCCTGCTCTCCGAGCTCCAAGCTTTCCTCGACCTCAGAGGTTGGTACACCCTCAGGCTCTTCAGCCTCCGAGATTGGAGCACCTCTGGAAGCAACCGCCTCAGAATCTTTGGAAGGAGTCACAGTCTCTTGCAAAGCAGCCATAAACTTAGGAGAAGCCTCAGGGGTCTTCTGAGCCTGAATGGAGAGGAGAAGATCATCATACTTGGCTTTCCATTGCTTGTTCAAGGACTTAGCTGTATCAGAAGCATCCTTAGAATATTGTTCACAAAGATTGTCCTCCTGCTCTTTCAGCTCCTCTTCGAATCCTATAACCCTGACCTCCAGAGTTTCCTTCTCAGCCTTGAGAATATCAAACTGCAATTTCAACTCCTCAAGCTCTCTAGCTTTCCCTGAAACAAGGAGCAAAGCAAACATGAGAAAACAGGAAAAACACTAAGACAATTGAAGAAATCTGAGGCCTATTCTAATCTACCTTCCGAGTCAGAGATGATAGCCCTCAGAGTCTGCTCAGTGTCCAACCTGGCAGAATCAAGCTCACTATACTGCTTTTCTAGAAGAGTCAAAGCATGAGTATCCATGGGGCAAGCATCAGCATGCTTTCCATGGCATCACGCAACCTTCTAACAAGCTCATGTGAAGCTCGTAACTCATCAGCCGCACGCTCGGAGGCATCCTTATAATCCTCAATCTGATTGAGCATAGGTTGATGATCCTTTTGCCACCGCATAAAAGTCCTAACTTGGTCTTTCAGACCTCGTTTAGCAGACTCTAAACATTCAATCTGGGACTGAGATTCTCTAAGCTGTCTATGAAGACCTTCTACAGTTTTAGAGTGCTCCTCTGAGAGATTGGCAAACATACTTTGGATTTTATCCTCATGGGTATTCGCCATCTTACCCAAATCATTCTCCAAGGAATGGATCTGACTATCCCTAAGAGTGAGTTCATTCTGGTAGTCACTACGATCCCTCTCCCACTGGACCTTAGCTTGATCAAATTCGACTAAGGGAAAAGGACTATTTTAGGTCCCAGAAAAAGCATACAATACTCTGGAGCAACAGCCTTGGCTTGCTCCTCAACACTTTTACTCTGAAAGTCAGGAGCAAGGAGAGTGGCTACAACAGTGGAAGCAGTCCCAGAAACAACCAGAGAACTACCGGGGGGAATCACCAAAGTACTTTCTTTCTAGAAGACCCATCCTTATGCTGAACTAGCATAGCATCATCCTTGGAAGTCTGAGCACTCAAACCTGCGACTTGAGAAGACTTACCCTTGGAGGGTTGGGTTGGTTGGACAACGACCAGATCATCATCCTGTTGGGACTGGAAGGTTTCATGGAAAGACACGTCTACGGACTCTGGGCCATCATCTCCATAGTCTACCATCAATCTCCGAGCAGCGGCAGGAGGCTTGGAAGATACAGTCCTCCCCTTTTCGGAGGAGACATCGACCTTTTTTCCAATTTGCTTAGCAGGCTGCGAGAAGAACTCTCGGAGTCAAAAAATAGGGGCAAGTATGGGACACATACTCAGAAAGCTAAGGCAAATATTTTTTACCTCTGAAACTTCTCCTCCCTTACGCTTCCTAGAGCCACCAACATTGGTCCAAACATTCATCCATTGGAGATAAGAAGGGAGATCCTCTAGAGATCTAGGAGTCTCCAGAACGGGATTCCCACTTACATCAAACCCAAAAACGAATGGACCCTCAATCAGCAAAGGTCCAACATGCCAGCTTGGATCGTGGGACTTGCGGAGGAAATCTTGTTGAGAAGTCTCACTGCCACCTGGAGGGTCTACATCCCCCAGAAGCAGAGGAGCCCCCTTTCTCTCATCCGCACTCTTCCTCTGGATACTCACTCCAAAACCCTCAAAAGGACTATCCCTCCTAGCCTGAGTCACCCGATAGTTGCGCTTAAAATTCTCCACAGTGTAGAATTTAGCATCCTCAGGGTCGAAGGAAGCTTTCTTAGATTGAAAGAGAATCCTCCCCCGAGCTCTGGAAGCACACTCAGAAAGGATCCTGCAAGCTGTATTATTTAACTGGAACAGACCTCTGGGAGTATCCACTCCAGAGGCCAGAGCACGATACACGAAGGAATCTTTGGGACTCCATAGAGGAATACGGAGGCCAGAATCAAGTTGAGCCTTGGTAACAATGACTCGGGTCCTGCTCAGATTGCTCTCCCTCAAGAGCTCTGGAGTGATGACACCTTCACTCCTCTGAGGCGTAGCCTATGAGATCTGGAACTTGGAGTCCAGATAGTACTTTCTACGGAGAGTCCTCAGACAATTCGGATCTTCATCTCTCTCAGAGGAAGCAGAAGTTCTGAAACAAAAACAACAACAAGACAAAGGAAAACTAAAACTTAGATTTTTCCTTGGAGCAACTGTTCATAACAGTGAAGAAATTGGGAATTTCTTTGAAATAGAAGAAAGCACCAAAGATCACAAATGAACAGGACTAACCTTTTTGGCGCAATTGCCGTCGGAAAACCAAGCTTTTTACAATAAAAGTAAGGCGGAGAAGACGATGAACAGTGGAGCAAAGATTTTCTACAGAGAAAATCTCTGAGGAAAGAGAATAAAAAGGAAATAAAGGCTTTGAAAAGACCTAGGACTACTTTTTATATCTAACCTCTGAAAAGGTGGGTTACTCAACCGGCGCTTCCAGTTAGTCAGTTATTTGGCGACGTGTCCAAATCCTGGAGCCTAGGCTGGAGCACGTGTGTGATGGTACCCTTCGACAAAGATTTTCTTCCTAACTTACCCTGTGGGAAGTTAAAAAGAAAAGGAGCAAACTGTAGGTACCAAAAATCTGATGGACACGTGGCACCATCCTAAGGGCAGTAGTAAGTTAGTGAATACACCGAGAGGTATGGGATAAACCCCAAAAGTAACTGACTACACCTCACTTAAGGATGGGACGCGTGTAAAGTGCGACAGGCTAAAAGCACAGGTAAGGTTGAGGGTACTACAGAGGCATTAAATGCCAAGTCAGAAAGAGGAATACAGCTGTTTGGCACCAGTCAAACTTAGGGTTCTTCTTGGTTTGCGGTCAAACAGTCTGGAACCTACAAGACTGAGGATATCCTCTGGAAGGTCCCATTGGGGACTGGCCTCAGAGGATACTCTCAGAGAAGATACGGTACGAGAAGAGCTAAAAGAAGTTATATTCTAGAAGGTACGTTGCAAGGGACATTCTGATAGATGGTATAACTAGAAGATCGGAGGCCAGAGGCTATACGATGTCTAAGGAAGGCTCAGATATACCTCTGGAGGTATCTCAGAAGACTGACGTCCAGAGAGGAAGGCTCCCAGAAGGGATTGTGTATCTCGAGGAATAAATAGAAATAACTTAGTTTCCATAGCCCTTGTAACACTAGAATATGTACTACCTTACCTTCTTGCCTATAAATACCCAGCTCTTGAAGAGTTATAAAACTAAGTTAGAACTCACAAGGGAAACCCTAGGAGACCGGATACGACATCCTACAACTAGGTTTGTGACTTGTGAAGTGAGAACTTGAAGAAGACTTGAAGACAGTAGATCAAGACTCGAAGACAGTAGATCAAGACTTGAAGAAAGCTTGAAGACTATTTAGTTAATTGTGAAGGTAGCTAAGCCTTGTAACCACACTCATAATTAATTAAATACCAAGGATGTAAGCCTCCACCGTGAGGAAGAACCTTGTTAAAAAACATGCTTGTGTCTTGATTCTTTTCCCTTTCTTGCATTTACTTATGTTTGATTGTCTTTACATTCTTGACTTTATCTTAGATGTGTTTATGCTTAAGTGTTCTTGAGTAGATCTCTATCTAGGACCATTGGGTGTGATCTTAGAGATTTCTAGACTCACAATAGTGGAGACTCGTACATCGCTTTCAGGTTAGCCAACTACAAATTAAGGGTCGATCTCTCTCAACAGCCACAACGGATACGGACATGCCTAACCTAACCTAACCTATGCTAAGATGGAATTAAGACTAAGTAATATTATTATAAAATGCATGCAACCTAACATCACCAATTATTTTGACAAAAACCATCAGTGCCGTCACTTCTGACTAGTTTTTACACCAGAAGTATCAGTGCCATCGCTTTTACAAGTTGTATACCTACATTTATTAATAGTGCATCATTGTGACACCAACTTTAGTAAGTAGACACCAACTTAGTAAGTAGACACCAACTTTCATTTATTAATGGACAAAGTTCATGCATCATTGTGTAGATAGTGCATTCGTTATGAACCGTTCTGCAATATAATTTGTCAACAAGACGAAGATAACGGGTTATTTAGACCGTTGTTGCATTTTTCTTTCGTAAAACAGCCCCTTGTTACATATGTTTTTAGATACACATAAATGAGATTTATATTTCATTGTACCGGTCTGTTTCGAAAAAACATAAAGAAAAATGCATCTCTCCAACAAGCTTAGGCAATGACACCTATATCCAATGAGCAACGAGAAGATGCTGAGCATCTTCAAACTACATAGACATGGTAATGCCCATCTAAAACATTGGAAGGTAATATAGAATATAAGCATGGTAATGCCTATCTATCTGATATGAATTCGACAAGATGTTTGCAAATTACCTAGCCAAGCGTGCATCACTAGTTTGAACGAAGATTCATGGTATACGTGGAATAATTCATTTTGTTTGAAGTCGCGTCACCAAACCAACATATCGCATCATTATAATTTTGATACTTGGTAAATAATGCGACAGTCACAAAATGACAGGTTATTTATACCAAAATACGGAGCATCACAATTATATTTCAGGGAGCATTGCAGTAAGATTTTACAAACAATTTCTTAATATCAAAAGTGAAGCCCCTCAATAATTATTCTCCCAATAGCATTTTGGCTCTCCCCCTATGTAAATTTTTCTTTAATACCAAATTTGCCCCTTATGTTTAGTGTTTCATTAGTTAACACATGATTAACTTAACTTAAGTTAATTAAACTTATAATCAAAATAATTTAGTCATGGTGTTATACCATTACCACCGCTACCATCACCGCCGCCTCCACCACCATCACCGCCGTCGCCTCCTCCATCGCCGCCGCCGCCGTCATCAACATTTTTCACTCTCTTACCTTTTTCTATCCCTCCTTCCCTAAAATCCACCACCACCAACAACTGCCACCGCCCACCGCCGCCGTCACCACCAAAATTGAAATTGAAAGAAAGAATATTACTCAATTTTAATTTGATACCTAAATATAATTGAAAATCTCAAATTTATTTTTCTCCATTTTCATTGTTGTTTCTATATGTGTGATTTCTTTGTGTTTCTATGTGTGATTTCTATCCGATTTGATTAAAACTGTGTTTGGGATCGAAGATTTCAATGAGAAAAATCATGATTCATCAAGATTTGATTGTTTACCCTTTGGTGTGTGCGGAAATAGATCTGAGGAACACTATTAGAAAAAAATCCGAATTTGAAGATGATGGAAACAAAGAAGCTGAAATACCATTAGAGTAAAGAAGCTGCAACACGGGTATTATCGATTGAAGTGCTGCCACTGTGTTAACTACTTACGGCTACTAAGTCAAATACTTATGTAGCGGTAACTACACTTACGGCAAATACGTATGCAGCCGTAACTACACTTACAGCTGTTAATTTGTACTTACGACTATTAACCTTGCGACACAAATTTTTGATTTACGATGAACTTACGGCTACTAAGTATAGTATCGGTATTAGCCGTAAGTAATTTACGGCTGCTAGTTTGTACTTACGGCCTATAACCTTGCGACACACAAATTTTGATTTAAAAGGAACTTACGGCTGCTAAGCAAAGTATCGGTATTAGCCGTAAGTAAGTTACGACCTGGATCTGAAGTTTTAATGGCTTCCTTAACTTAACTTACGGCTAGAAGTTCTTTAGATTGCAGCCGTAAGTTCTTATGGTTCACAAATTTTGATTTTCATGGAGTGAATCTGACCTAGTTTTCAATACAAACGATTGGTTTTAGATGGTAATGTCACACCGCATAAAAATCTTCATTTGGAAGGGACTAAAAGATATCATACTTACAAAAGTACGACTGGCGATAGTAAAGAAGGAGATAAATACCTGTTGCACTATTTGTGGTTGTGCTGAAGAAACTCTATATCATCTGTTGTTTGAGTGTGAGCATGCTAGAGCAACATGGAGCAGACTATCAATAAACAGAAAATGGATACGAGCAAATCACAGCACAGTTCAGCAGTGGTTCATATCATGGTTCACAAGTGTTTCAGGTGCAGATTCAGATGAACAGTTGAAATGGATAATGCGACTGACGGTTGGAAGTTGGACAATTTGGAAAGACCGATGTGAAAATGTTTACCAAGAGAAGAAACTACATCCTATGAATACATGCAGCTATCAGGGCTCTGTATCATTTGCATAACTTCATGACATCTGGGCAGGCCAACTTGACTATAACTGTTAGAAGAAATAGCACCACTACTTGGATTCCTCCCCCTACTGGAACTCCAAAGATAAACATTGATGCTAGTTTTGATCCTATTTCTAAAACTGTTGGCATTGGATTAATTTTGCGTAACTGTGAAGGTAACAATGAAGGAGCAAAAGGCTGCAGTTACAAAGAAGGCTTAGATGCAGAGGAAGGAGAATGTAAAGGCATAAAAGAAACGATAGAATGGTCACTGAAGCTGCAGCTGACAAGCGTAGAGTTTGAAGCGGATGCAAAGGTGGTCGTGCAATCAATTAATGAACTCACTTCGCTAGTTCGCTGGGAAAACAGAAAACTTGTCAGAGATATACAATTTCTGATGAGGTCTTTCAAATTTTGTTATATTTCTTTTATTAATAGAGATGGCAATCTAGTTGCGGATGCCATTGCCAAAAATTGTCGTAAAGAATTGCTAAACTTTGAGCAGTATTGTAACTTTTATCCCTGGATTTCTGAACCAGTAGAGGGGATAAGAGTAGTATTACTTAATTTTTATCGATAAAATTCCCAGCTTATCCAAAAAAAAGTACTCAATGTAACCACAACTTGAAACCCCTCTCAGTCCTACAGGAAGTGTATGCCATCATTAGCGGGAAATAAGGAGGGCTGCAACAAATCCGAGGCATAAACTACGTTATGAAGTCATTGCTTGACAGATGCCATTGTAGTACAATGGTAAAATTGTTGGGTGATGACACCGGCGACCTGAATTCGAAACTCATCTGCATCGGGTGGGGGGAATTTTTCTTTATTTTCTTTGCCTAGCGACCTGAGCTTGTAGGTAGTGGGCTTTGGTCCAACTTTAATATAGTATAACCTTTACAATTCAAAAGAAACTAAAAAGAAGTCATGGCTTGCGTACTGTAATGTGAAAAGGGCCGTTCACAGTGTAGAATGTAAAAAATGTTGGATTTGTTTCTCATGAAACCATTACGGCTTGGTGGGCTAAATTAGCTAACCCAGAAGGTATTGCAACCGATCGAGTATTGTGATGCAGACCTCCAGTAATTGCACACTGAACTTTTTAATTATCATCTTATATCAAGGAATGAAGGGTCAATAATTATGAATACGACCACTGATTTCCCTTTCTTTCATGCATGGGGTAGCAATATGGGTTTGTTACATATCTGTTTTGCCTTGTGAAAAAATATGGTTCAGTGTATTATTCAGAGATTATTCAATGTAATGCTTACATATGGGACACAGATATTTATAGACACAGTACAGGACTGAGTCAATATTGACTGACTTTCCTATACTCTAATATTCCCCCTCAAACCTATACTGGATAACAGTAAAGGTTTGACTCAAAACACACAAAAAAAAAACAACAAAAATTCCCCCTCAAACTGTATACTACAGTGAGGTTTGAGACCAAACAAAAATACACTAAAAGAAGTAAACAAACAACAACTACATAACAATATTTGAAGTAACATAACAAGTTGAAGTAGCTGTTGAAGTACCAGTTGTTCTAGCAGTGAAGTAGAATCAGTATTAACAATATTAGCAGCACAAGCAAAGACTTGCAGTCGCAGGACATGTAGAAACAGAAGTAGCAGATACTGATGTTGACTGAAGTAGCAACCATTGTCGTTGACAGAAGCATTAGCAGTAGAAGTACTATCAACACCATGTGTAGCAATAACAAAGTAGCAAATCACAATGAAGTAGCATGAACAATAGTTGTTGAAGTATCAGTATTTTCAGCAGCATCATGAACTAATCAAATTGCACAGCATAGTACATCAATAGGTAATGAAAAAATTGTGTCCTCTGTTGGTTAAGAGGCTCAAATTGTTGTTGTTGTTCTCTGTTGGTTAAGAGGCTCAAATTCTTGTTTAGAAGTGGTTGTTGTTAAAAATAATTTTTATACCAAATCTATAAAAAGGTTGTTGATATGACTTGTTTGAAGTAACAAGTCATATAACTACTGGTTGTTGTTACTAAAAAATATTATACCAGTTTGTTCAAGATCAAAAATTGAACTTGAAAAATGGGAAATTAACTCATAAAATGGATTGACATTACCCGTGCTACTGTTGTTGAGCTGTTGATGAAGTTGATGAATTGTTGCTGCTGTTCTTGTTGTTAACATGATGTTGAAGCTGTTGTTTGTGAATTGATGAGGATGTAGCTGTTGTTGTTGCTGTAAGAATGAAGTTGCTTCTGATGTCGGTTAATGATAGCATTACCGTTCTGCCTAGCCTCGGCCAATAAATTCAGTTCTTTATCTACTACAGGACCCAACCCAGTGTATATCTCTCGCCATATCTGACGCTGTTGATACAAATTTTCAAACCTCATCGGTTCCATTTCTTCCCTCGAATAATGTCGCTTAATTCCATCTGATTTCTTCTGACAAAACACATTTCTAACTTCAACAAACATACTCAGCACATCTTTCTTCAAGTTTGTTTCTGTAACTTTTCTCCTGAAGCATTTTTCGACCGGTTTCCATACTTTATCCCAGCAATTCCAGCCCTCTTTTTACCCAAAGCAATGGAACTCATCATCTCTTTCCTTGCACATCCATTTCCATTACCAATATGAGTTCTACCGTTTTTCACCGGCATTCCTTTACTACTACCGAGGCTGAGAATTCTCTGCGTTTGCCCTACCAATTAGTGTCACCAGAAGTACTAGTAGTTTTCTTGTGATCCCAAATATTCTTCTCAGCAAGAATTCGAGACGGAGAAATGGATTTGGTCTCAACAAGGTCATCTTGTGTTGTTGTTTCAAAAACAAGAATGATATGTTCATCACCAGTAATTACATCTTGCACTTGAAAAATCTCATCTTGTTTACCTTCTACACTATTTCTACTACTACTACTACTCCTACTTTATGAATTCATCTTAACATTTTCATATTGAGACATGGAAGGGGGTAAAGAATGAACTTGACATACCTCCTCCTCTTTTGCTGAAAAATCTTTAGAAGAAATCTCTTCCTGGTTTTCTTTCTGTCTTCAACGACGAGTGAATCATAGAGTTCAGTAAAACTACCTTTGTCCACTGGTTCATCACATTCTTGATTCTTCTTCTTGACACCATCTTTAAACTGAGAAACGGGTTCTCCAGAATCTTCTTTCTTCTTCATTTCCACCATTAGTACAAAAGAATCTTTCACCATTTCTTTGTTATCTTCTTCTTCTTCTTCTTGATCAATCTCAAACCAGAAAAAAGATGAAGTAGAACCAAGAAATCCCCAAATTTACCTTAACCAGCAACGGAAACTACGATCAGGACTTGATTTCTTGTTCTTCATGAAATCTTCAATTACCCAACGAGAAATACCCAAAATCGATGAATCGAATCCCTAACCAAAAATAGCAGCGGAAGATTGAACTAAGAACAATAAAATTAGGTATTCTTTTGTTTTAAGGGTTTGAAAATTGAATCAGGGAATTGATGTTGGTGGTGTGTTGAAGAATTAAGATTTGCTGGTGATGAGCAGAAGAGACGATGATGGTGATGGTGGAAGAAATTTCAGAGGGTGCGGTGGTGGGATCGTATTTTTTTTTTCTTTTTCTTTTTCTTTTTCTTTCCCTTTCTTGGATCGACTAACCGCTCCGATACCATGACAAAATATGGTTCAGTGTATTATTCAGAGATTATTCATTACAGGACTGAGTCAATATTGACTGACTTTCCTATACTCTAATACCTTGCTATTTTAAGGGCGATGTTTTTTTTTTTTCATTAGGGGCGAACACTAAAGGCTAAAATAGGGTTATAATGAAGTAAAAAGGTCAGCCCATAAAAAATATATATTTTTAAATACGAACAACTTTTAATTAGTAGAGATTAATGATATGATTAGGTGTTAACTCTATTTGATTAGTAAAAATTAATGATATGATTAATTCATCACCATCATCTTCATCAAGACTCTATCTCCATTATCAAAAATCATGATGATCTTCATCGAGTTTCGGTCATCAATAATCACTATCATCCTTCACATTCAAAACAAACATTCATAATCCATAGTTTTTCATCCCTACTAACTATTTAATCACTATTGGATATCCAATCTAGGGGTGGGACTTGGGTTGGTTGGGCGGGTTGGAGGGTTTGGCCGAGCCATGCCCGTACGAAAAATTCTTTGCCCAGGTTGCCCATGGAACCCAGGGAACCCATAGAGGTGTGCCCACAACCCGCCCAACTTGTATCTTGGGTTCCTCGGGTTCCTTGGGTTGGCCCATGATGCGTGTTTAAAATCAATATTTTATGCAAATATAGATAACAATTAGATTTACTTACTTCATTTATACTCCCTCCGTTTCATAATTTTAGGCCGCTTTGACTTTGTCAAGAATTTAAGAAGACCAAAAGATTTCCAAGACTATCCCTATTATATAGCCAAAATTAAAAAACTAAAAATTTTAGATAATTAAATAAATTTGGCAATAACATTTAATAGGAAAGAAAAAAAAATGAGAGAATAAAATTTGATTAAGGAAAATAATATCAGAAATATTTTTCGACATGTGATTTAATATTTCATCCAATTATTCGTGGAAATAAATTTGTATTAGCATTTGCATCCAAAAATAATTTTTCTATAAATGGATTATAGATAAATAGATAAAATATTGAATAGATTTGTTTCCTTTTTATGGAGATAGTATTTAAGATTGATATCTAAAATATTTTTATAAATATAAAAGATGTAAGGGTATATTCGAGAGTTGATGGTAAAAATATGTTTATAAAAAGAAACTGGCCACAATTTTGAAACATGCAAAAATAGAAATTAGGACGGAAATAATGAAACAGAGGGAGTACTAAAATTTCAAAGAACTTGAGAGTCTAATTAATGCAATAATATAATATAAATTTTCTTTCTTAGATTGAAAAAATAATATAAAAAATTATAATAAAAATTATAATAATACCACTAATAAAAATAATTATATAAATTATTCTATAGTTCCATGGGTTCTTCGGGTTGCTTGGGTTAGCGATATGTGAACCCGTGCTTACCCAAATTAGTTCGGGTTGGTAAAATATATGCCCATAGTTGGCCAAAAATTTGAAATACCTAACCCAACCCGCCCAACATTCGGGTTGGGCACGGGTTGGGTTGGTTGACCCAACCCAAGTCCCACCCCTAATCCAATCTATCTAAGATTTAAAAAAAACCAAAAAATTTCATTGAATCGATGAAAGATAGACTTCAAATTAACCTTGAAAAATCGGACTGTAGAAAACTCGTCTTGGTTATAGTATCGACCTTGACGATTTTTCATACTTTTTTTTTTAAAAAATTTTATAATTTTTAAAAAAGAAAAATAAAAAAAAAAAAAAAAAAAAATCGTCGAGGTTTTGAAGGTTTCGTTGACGTTTTTTAGTGATGTTTTTCGCAACGCTTATAAACGTTGCTAAATCTGTTAGTCACCGTCTTTTTTTGCAACGGATATAAGCGTTGAAAATCATAACACTAACACAGTAGATATATTCTTTGATCATGTAGTTGACTAGTCGGCTATACATGGTGTGGGGCATTTGAAAACTGGTCCAATTGCAGATCAAACTGCACAACTTGCGATTCTTATTGAGGATGGAAGATAGAAAATTACTCTAAGAAGACACCGAAACACAATGCAGCTTCAGAAAATCAATGATCTCGTACTACGTCTTGGAGATGCACCTATTCGAGATGCACCTATTCTGCATGATGAAAATGAAGACATGCTGACTCCAGACTCCATTGCAGAGTTTTCAACCAAAAAAGAGTACCAATGGTTATCTTCTCAGCTTATACCCTCAACTGCAAGTGCTTTCCCTCACAAGTGTGTCTGGATACAATTTGTGACTCCAAGAGTAAAGTTTTCACTTGGTCACTGCTACATAATGCTATCTCAACCACTGACAATCTACTAAAAAGGGGAAGTGACATACAAGAAGTCAATTGCAGCCTTTGCAACACAGAAATGGAGACAGTGGATCATTTACTCTTACACTTACAAGACGGATTTGGGACAACTTTATCCCCCAATATGGTGTACAATGAAATTACAAGTCAATAGTGCCCGAACATCTATCAGATAGGCTGTCAAATAAGGGGAGAAAACGGGAGAAGAAGATGGACAATTTTGCCTACAGATATCATCTGGTCATTCTGGCCTCAATCAGTTGCATTATGTGTTTGTTACAAATCTGTTTTGTTTTCTTGATGTCTTAAATTATGTGAACTTATGAAAGAGGTACTTTTCACTCAATAAGGAGGATGCGAGCGAGACTGGTTGTTCTACTGACTACGGTTGTTCTTCAATCGCCATTTCATGACACCATAAGTAATAATCAAATCAACTCATCTACCCTGTCTCTTCATTTTTTTATTTCTTGAAAACGTCTTGTTAGACATTTGGAGACGTCTCTGTGTACCAGACACCCGTATCCCTATCCGTGCAAAATTGGAACTCAAAACAACGACTACTTAATTGTCTGGATATAGATGAGCTAATTTGTAATCTTCTCGCCTAGCTAGAAAAATCCAAAATCAATATGTCTGGATAAGTTCATAAATTAAATAAGACAACTTGATTACAATAATTGATTAGTTAAAGTTAATAAATTGGAAATGATCTAAGCTAATTAAGCTAATTAAAGATCAGATAAGGAATAATTATTATGTTAATGCTTCTATACAAACATCATCAATTATCCTCTTGATCGACAGATGATCGCAGCTAGACTAGTTGTATTTTTCCTCGTCTGGCTCAAAGGTATTTCAAAACAAAGAAATATCAGTGCCGTCGCTTTTACAAGTTGTAAAAATATACCTACATTATTAGTAAGTAGACACCAACTTTCATTTATTAATGGACATTAATCCAACAAACATGCAAGTTTGTGAACAAAAATCATGCATCAGTTATGAACCCTTCTGCAATATAGTTTGCCGACTAGACTAAGATAACCGGTTATTTAGACCATAAACCGCAGCTATGATCCGACTAGCTAATTACCGACGCTAGGGCCTGACTACTATGCAAAGCCGAGGGCGACACATACTTCTGAAGTTCTGATACCTACTTATCCATAACTGGGTTCGGAAGTCGTATATCAATCCTTATCAGAGTTAGTTAAGTCGTATAAGCCCTATACTTAACTACTTTTATTACAATAATTTCAAATATTCCCTGTCAAGTTGTGTCGACCGCCAACCACTCCTGCCGCAAAAGGACAATGCTATAGAGTGCGACTTCGTGCTCACCCCATCTAGGAATGAAGGGTCAGTAAACCATCTAAACGGTAGGTTTCGTAAGCATAACGCGTGAAATAGAGTAAGGGAGCGGAGAGTGAGTTTTGCCTATATTTGTCTTTTAATCATCATTTCATGACACTATATCGTATTAGACACTCGGGAAACACATCTGTATCAATCAAACACCTCACAAGCCTCTTGGATTCCATCCCATGGTCTAATTTTATAGTAGAGATCCGTACATCGCTTTCACGTTAGCTAACTACAAGTTAAGGGGCGGCCTCTCAAGAGTACACATGTGACATGCCTAACCTAACTTACCCTATGAAAAAATTTAGACAAGAAACAAATATTATAAAATGAATGCTACCAAACATCACCAATTATATGATTAACAGATAATCTCGCGATCGCGATCGCGATCGATTACCGGTATCAAAATTACGGGGGCTGGTAGTATTGTGTTCCTACTCTTCTATTGGCCCAAAGATAACATATCAGTGCCGTCAGCTTTTGCAAGTTGCAAAAATAAACCTTTGTTACACAGACACTACTTTCATTAGAATTGCTTTTTCCTACTTCCATTGTAATTTATATCCCATTGCTATTCTCGGATCTCGGTTGGACGAGAGTGTTTCCGGTGGCTAATCTCAAATGAGAAAGAAGAGGTGAGATCTACTTATTTAAGTCAAGCACATTAATCCCCTACAAGCCCATATAGTTAGGCAAACAACTATAGAAAAATCATTTATTTCGATGCTGACGAGTTTCTAATTCATGTCGTTGGTATCACAATCCAACAATTTTTTCATTACAGTGAGAGCACAACACAATACACTAAGCTAGCGTGATGTGTCTGTGCTGTGCTTTTTCACGTGTCGTGTTGTGCTATGCTCAAATTTAAGCGTGATGTGTTGTGCCATTAACGTGATGGCATTGCACAATTTACACCTCTAATTAAATAATTTTTAGAGATTTGATAGCATTAGGAAGTCATAATAACTTTTAATAAGTGACTCGAACCCCATTAAAGTACAGTAACATGCTATTTGAATCGAAATGTAGTTTTGCTAGGAAGACATCCTAGCCTGACCTCTACTAACGGCCATGTGTTGTAGTTCTGTACAATGGTAAAAGGCTGGAGGGAGAAAATCGAGTGCTTAATTACCTTCATAGCAAATAGTACAATATATACTATCACAACTAATTTATGAGTTTTTTATGGACCAATAATAATTCGTTTGATTGATTAAAATATCGACTGCAGCAAAGTAATACTATAACAGTATCGACATATTGGAGGTGGCTGGTAACATCTGTAACTTTCTTACATCTCATATCTCAAAAACAAGAGTTTTACGAAGGAAAAAGAACAAAAAAAAAAAAACTCAATCAAGAATGGCGGAGGCGATTGTGACTCCCGTTATTGAGCTTGTCAAGTGTTTTGTGCCTCCAATCAAGCGTCAAGTTGGGTACTTATTTCATCATGAGAGAAAAATCGAAATGCTTAGAACCAAATTCGATACGTTGAAGACATTAAGATCAGATTTGCAACAAAGAGTGGATGTAGCCAGAAAGAATCTTCAAAGAATTAATCAAGAAGTGACGGATTGGTTTAAAGATGTGGATACAAAAACTACTCAAAATGAAAAGATGAAGGCGTTAATGGATGACGGTCAAGCTCTTGATCCAGTGAAAAAAACAAAACATTATACTTGTCGCTATGGCCTTGGTAAATTTATAAGCAAACAAACATTGATCATTGATGAGCTTATTCTCAAAGGAAACAGCGATTTTTCCAGTATTTCTTCTGGTGCTTTTGTTCGTGATATAAATTTTCTTCCAAGAGTTCCAGATTTCGAGTCTTTTCCATCAAGAGCGTCTGTTATGGATGAAGTCATGACAGCATTGAGGGGCGACGAGATTAACTTGATTGGGGTATATGGAATGGGAGGAATTGGGAAAACAATGTTGATTAATCAAATTTGTAGCCAAGTTAAAGATGCTAAGCTTTTCGAGGTGGTGGTAGTAGTACCTGTATCTCAGAATGTGGAAGTGAAAAAGATACAAGCTACGATAGAAGATGAGTTAGATCAATTTGATGCGATTAGACAATTCGAAGATGAAGGCCGAAGAGCACGGATTTTATCATCACGACTACACAAGGAAAAAAACATACTCATTGTCTTAGATGATCTATGGACAGAGGACTTCAACTTGCATGATGTGGGCATACCCTATGGAGAACACGCAGGTTGCAAAGTTGTTATCACTACAAGAATCCGTAAAGAATCTTGTGGCGCTCATAGAATTCAAAAGAACATTGAGGTGAAGACCATGGAAGAAAATGAATCAAGGGATTTGTTCATGAAGAACGTTGGTTATCATGTTCCGGATTCTGCTGTGGCTGAAGAGATCGTCAAGGAGTGTAATGGTTTGCCCATAGCACTTGTTGTTCTTGGCAGGGCATTGAGGGAAAAAAACGCTAATGTATGGGAACATTTCGCTTCTCAACTAAAGAAGTCTCAGATTACAGAAATAAGCGGCTGCGAAGGTATGAATTCCAGAGTCTACTGCTCAATAAAATTGAGTTATGATTTCCTGAAGAATGACATAGAAAAAAGATGTTTCCTGCTTTGTTGCCTATTCCCGGAAGACCATCGAATAACGGTGGATAAGGAATTGATGATGTACTTTATCTGTGATACTGATTTGCGTGGCTTCACTAATCTAAAGCAAGCCATGGTAAGATTAGACGCGGTATTGCAAGTACTTACAGATTCATGTTTATTATTATGCGATGAAAAAAAGACTGCTGTGTGGATGCATGACATTATTCGTGACGTGGCAATCTCAATTGCATCAAAAGAACATGGTTTTCATGTACAAGCTCCTGGCAAGGTTTCAACTGAATGGTCAAATCTGTCATCATCGTCAAGTAATGCTAAGCTCCAACGACTATCGCTAATAAAAAGTTCAATCAGCGGTCTCCCTGACCAATCTGAACATCTACATCTTGTAAGCATATCTTTGGAAGGAAATGAAACATTAAAGGACATCCCTGATGGTTATTTTCAAGGTATGATGAAAATGGAAACTCTTGATTTGCGCTCAACTGGTATTTCTAAGTTACCATCGTCACTTACATTCCTTGTAAATCTCCGAACACTATATCTAGATCGTTGTGTTTTTGATCCTTCGACTGACATATCTCTAGTTGGGTGTTTAAAGAAACTTGTAATACTTAGTCTACAAGGTTGTAATTTGAAGCGACTGCCAACCGAAATAGGTGAATTAACTGGTTTGAAGTCGTTAAATTTGTCAGGCAACTGGTCTTTGCAAGTTCCACCAAATGTTATATCGAGGTTGTCTCAGTTGGAAAAGTTATACATGATGAGAAGCTTCACTGGGTGGGAAATCCAAGGGTGGAAAAGTGAAACGAAAGCTTGTTTAGAAGAGCTAACATCTTTATTAACTAAAGGTGCGTTAACTACTCTACACTTCAGTTTAGAGAAGAAGCTTCAGGAGATTTTTCCCGAGGAGGATGGAACAAGTAGAATCCGTTTGGATGTAACTTTTGGCCAAAAAACATGGTTAGCACCCTGTCATAATTTCCATGATCTGATGGCTTCGCCTCCAGTTTGTCAAACCATTATGGTGTTGTTGGAAAGAGTCGAAACGCTACATATTGAACAGGGTGATGATCTGAAGAGCGTTGCCCAAATGGTTCCACCTCATGTTGGATTCAAAAATATGAAGTCTCTTGGTATCGAAGAATGCAATGGCATGGAATTTCTGATGAGGGCAGAGGAAGCAGTGGCTGCAAGTAATGCTTTCAGCGCTATGGAAGATCTAGTCATTAGTTCAATGGGTAACTTGGAGCAACTGTTTGATGGACCTGTACCAATAGTAGGATTCATTGAAAATTTAAAACGGCTGACCGTAACCAAGTGCAGTAAGATGGTTAGTATTTTCGACTCAAATTTGTTAAAACTGGTGCCGAATTTAGATTCACTTAGAATAGAAGGTTGTGATATGTTGAAGGAAGTATTCAACTTAGAAGAACCAGCAGAACCCATTCCTGGAGAGGGAAGTGGTAATGTCAGTACATTTCTCAAACTAAGAAACATACATTTGGAAGCCTTACCATGTCTGGAGATCATATGCAAAGGAGTCATTCCGAATGGAGGTTAAAGCGGAAGATGATAAGAAAACAAACAACTTAATCAAGACACAGAGTTACGTGGTTCGGCTATAATAGCTTTACATCCACGGGAGAAGAGATGAATTCATTCTTGTTTTGTGTGTTACAGTAGTTTGGTTACAGCCACAATATATACAGATGATACCAAAGATGCCAATAGGGTTAACCTTATATATGGCAACTGCTGTTATGCGAATAATCTCACTTACCATC
>JAJJMA010040800.1:0-17899 GCA_023529015.1 Papaver nudicaule
GTTGACTTATGGTGTAACTGTCCTCTATCAGTTTACCATAAGTCAACAGTTTTGGTTTAAAACCCAGTATTGCTGACAAAAGCCTTTGGCATCGGTCAAAGCAACTCCTAGGCCTGTAAAGGACGTCAGCTAGGGGAATCAAGTGCGTGACGATCTGTGGGGGATCCAGAGACGTAAGGAAGGCGACAGTAGCCAATTCGCTTGGAGGGCTTGAGTTGGTCTCTGCTACATCCCAGACCGAAGTCTTATAGTAGGCTAGCGTTTGTAGTCAGTTTGTACTGGGCGGTGTTCAAAACTGGACGAGGTCCCGAGGTTTTTCTGCAAGGCAGTTTCCTCGTTAAAAAACGTTTGGTGTCTTGTGTGCTTTTCCTTTCCGCATTATAACTCTGATTTATAATTAAAGCACCAAGTAGTACGTTATTACCTAACTGTTGAGATTACTCCAGTTAGAGGTTTGGATATTGATTTTTGAGATCGTCCAAACTCTTTACCATAAGACTCACGAGCCAAAACGAAAAGTTGGTAGTATTTCGGTACCCCTTCTTTTTCACAATCTACCAAGAATATCTTTGGCTTCTTGTAGGGAACTTGGTTTAGTCTTCTCCATTATTTCAACTCTCTTCTTTTTCTTTCCAACCTCACACAACTGATTGCTTGATACCCTCTTCACCATTTTCGAACAAATGTTGTTATAGAAGAATACTAAGAATACAACTGGTCAGTGGGAACGGAATGCAAGTTATAGCAAGCAAAGGTTAAACTTCTTATAACATAAAGTTTTTGGGAAGTTGCTATGACCGAGACCACCTCTCTTATAATAAAAAAATTAAGGCTGTCAACTCAAAAAATATAGAAAGGAATCTCAAAATAATTATGAAAATATTTATGCCCTGTCTAAGAAGTCAATCAGATGGATACTCTTATATAGCCAACCTATTGTTTGGTGATTTGCATACTCTAGTGATTTGATAATTCAATGAAACATGACAACAACTTTAACACAGAGGCCACAGAAGATATAGAAAATCTTGTGCATTGTTGCCCATGAATCCAGACACACCCCTGGTTTCCTAAGAAGAAAACAGGATGTCATTGATGTATGTTTAGAAGGTACAGTTATCTATCTAAATCGAAACAACAATGAATTATACCCTTAACCTAAATCTACACAGCATGAATGAGTTAAAGAGAAACAACATCAAAGATAACAATTTAGAAAGAAAAAACAAAAACAAAAACAAAAGATTATAACACCACCATGTCTTAGTATCAACCAACAATAAAACAAGAAAAAAAAAGAGAAAATAACATATCCGGTTGCCCTGCAAGGATTATTAACAAAATATGGATTAAGCTTGGGATTGTTCATCTTAAATGAAGAAAATGAGGGGAAGAAAAAATACTTTTACTTGACTGAGGAATTGAAAATGAACAAAATAAAACAATTTACTGAGGATTTTAAACAATCTGACCTTTGGTTTACCCCCAACCCAGCAGTAAATGTTTCAACCTGCCTAATAAGTAACCCATATTCTCAAAGCAACCACCCCCATCTGTATCAAAATAAAATAAAATAAAATAAAAAAGCAACCACCCCCATCAAATCAAATTAAAACCCAATTAAACTCTTTCACAGGTTATACACCCTTCAATGCTTATCCCTTTGCTTACCCTAACCCAGCAGTTAATGTTTCAATTAGCCTCCCAACCACACCAACACCACTCTTCAATACCCCAACCACAAGGAACCATTGCCAAAATCTGAATAGCAACCCACCCTGGTCCATGATTTCCAACAAAAGAGATTTGCAAAAATCTAAAAAACTAAGCCCTGCAATTATTGGAGACTTCCCTTTTCTCATTGCGTAGAAGGCAACATATAAAGTTGCGGCTGGTAAAGTATACATAAACAAAGCCGTAAGTTAACGAGGATTCAAGTTCACAAATGTCACTAGCTTGAGCAATAGTCAAGTGGTAGGGTGAATAAGCATGCATGGACTCAATCGACAATCATGCATGGACTAACTACCTAAACAGCAAAAAGGCGCACTCAGTTTCGCCAGTCCTCGGGTTCTACTTCTTCATTACCAGCGGGTGATAACAAGAAAAGAAGAAGAAGACTGCCAGACTGAAAACAACAATTATCTGCTACACTATCGTTAACTAAAGTATGGCGCATTTCTTTGCCTCGAAAACAACCTTGTGGCCTTTGTCGCATATTTGACTAATAGAGAGAAGATTTGTTGTCATGCCTTCAACATAGACAACATCATGGATCTCGGGAATACCTGGAAGTTTGATAGTTCCGCACTTGCTGATAAAGCAACAACTTCCATCTCCAAAGGTTACGGGACCACCTTCGTAATCATAAACGTTCACAAACCAAGATAAATCTCCTGTCATATGCCTACTACATCCACTATCAAGGAACCATTGAAAAGGGGATGTAGACTTTAGGGATACAGCTCCTAAGGCACATTCACGAGTAGGAGATGTTTCTTGATTTCTCACATGCTTTCTCAACTCAACAAAGAGTTTCTGAGCATTTTTATGCAAAGCTTTCAGTTCCTGGAGTTTTATCCTGAATGAGCTGCATAAATATTGGAAGTGACCTTTCAAGCCACAAAAGGTGCATGGGTGTTGAATATTCATGTTTTCTGAATAAGGGAGTTTGAACCCGATTCCATATCTTTCCCTTGAGACATGCTTCAGATTAGATTCAGTATAAGGGTCTTGAATCCCTTTAGTCATTAGACTTGATCCGGATAGACTGGGGTTAATAGTCTGTTTCTCACTGACAACTGTATCTAGTTTATTACTGAGCATTTTCTCTTTTTCAGATAAATCATGAATCTTCTCACTTTGAATGTTAACCCGATATAAAGTCCTTCGACTTTTCTAATTAATCTCTGTTTTTCAATAAAACATCAGACGTATTTGTCAAGATTTCTCTTTCAGATACGGATGTTACATTCAAGTGTGGTGGTACGTTACAAGCATTTAAGCTTTGATCCATGACTCACAAGCCTAGATAAACACAGACAGTTACGTCTTTAATGTGTTCACCTGCTTTGATACCAACTGAAAAAGGAGGGGTACCGAAATACTACCAACTTTTCGTTTTGGCTCTTGAGTCTTATGATTTAAGTTTGGACGATCTCAAAAATCAATATCCAAACTCTAATAACTGGAGTTGTGATCTTGGGGATCAACTCGACAAAGTTGGGACTTTGGAGTTAAACTCTACAGTTATTGCATAACGTACTACTTGGTGCTTTAATTATATTATCAGAGATATAATGCGAAAAGTAAAAGCACACAAGACACCAAACGTTTTTTAACGAGGAAACTGCCTTGCAGAAAAACCTCGGGACCTCGTCCAGATTGAACACCGCCCAGTACAAACTGACTACAAACACTAGCCTACTATAAGACTTCGGTCTGGGATGTAGCAGAGAACTCAAGCCCTCCAAGCGAATTGGATACTGTCGCACTCCTTACGTCTCTAGATCCCCCACAGATCGTCACGCACTTGATTCCCCCAGCTGACGTCCTTTACAGGCCTAGGAGTTGCATTGACCGCTGTCAAAGGCTTGTGTCAGCAATACTGGCTTTGCAACCTAATTGTTGACGTATGGTCTAACTGTCCTCTATCAGTTTACCACGCACAAGTTGACTTCCTTCGGATTGTTAAATCCAGGTCATACGAAAATTTACTTCACAAATCGGGGCTGACAAGCAAACCGAGTAAGCTATGCGCAACTTATCTCTACCTCAGTTATACGCGAAGAATCACTTACGAAACTTGTATAACTGGAGCTAAGTAGGTCTTACAACACCGAGTGCAGCCGTGCGTTGCTACCTTTCAACCTTGTGTGTAACGTATCAGTTCTTGAATAGCCGTATAACAGAAGAGACGGACTATGGAATAGACAAGAACGTGATCAGGTTACCAAGGTTACAGGTTAATCCGATTTCAACCAAATATGGTCTCAATCTCCTACCTGTGCTTCCCAACTCTCAAGAGAAGTCTTTTATGGTCGTAGGGAGTTCCCAGAGGAGCTGCAACCTATAGAGGATGACTATACCACAACAAGCGTTCACCGAAGTGAAAAGAGTTTACGCTACCTTCCCTAAGGACCTTCACGTATGCTTGATGCTTGCGGTATTTGTCTGTAGACACCTCTATTTATAGCATTCAATAAGATAGGTTGCTTTGGAATAAAGCAATCAATTACTTGTCCCACAAGTTAAGGAAACCCTAAACTTGATAACCAAGTAATAGACATTAATCTCAATTGGAATTCTTTTTAAGTTTATCTGCCAAGTGTTTTGTTAGCTCAAAAACACTTCAAGATAGAAATCCAACAGACCAGGGATAATCTTATCTTATTGACTCATTGAGGATTGTTAGATGGACCACAAAAGATATTTATGTGATATACAAGTCCACCTAAAAGATAAAGGAGTTTAGAGTTTGACCCAAGTGAAATTCTGAAAGAATATCCACTAAATCCGACACCAGCAAAGTAACCAACATTGGATTCGCGTACAGGTTCGCGAAATGTTCAGTCACTTTGGAACTCAGAAGAAATCCGAGTTTCTGGTTTGCGAACCGGTTCGTGAACCGTCGCCTGTCAGATTTCGTCAAATCTGGATTCCGCTGGAAGTACTGGGCTTAGCCAGAACTTAGACTTGTGTACGTCCTCAGCTGAAATCCATGGACTCTTTGCTCAAGAGTACTCCTTTAGATTCATCCATATCCAACTAACGATTTGCCAGCAAACCATTGTAATGGACACATGGCACCGAATCTGTCTCCTTCATTCTTGTACTCACAATATTTGTGGGAGCAAACACTGGTCATGACACAAGGTCACGTTAGACAAGAATACGATCTCAATCGCTATTATCACTACTAAAGTAGTCGACTATATTTCGAAAGAATAGAGAAAGTAGAATAGAAGAATTTCCATAAAGTCATAACTCCTACTAACCTTTTGTCGATGAAGAATAATTGATGTCTTCTTTGTCTTCACAGTCTTCGTCTTCAAGGTCTCTACTACTTTGTCTATATTCCCAATTCCGAAATCTAAACTCTAGTAGGCTAAATCAAGAATTGAGTTTTGACACCTAAAACTGACAACTAGCTTGACATACCAACGCTAGTGGGTTTGACCGGACAATGCCCTAACATATACACCACCAACTATTCTAGATGGTGATCAGGTATCTGTCCTCAAAGACATAGCGTCTTATGATGACGTGGAAACTCTCGCGCCAAGCAAAACTATGATGGGCTTAATGCTATCATTCATGCAGTAACACCTGATCTTTTCCATCACGTGGCCACATGTGAAACCTCTCACGAGGCTTGGAATAGATTAAGGAACGTATTCGAAGGGAACACCGCAGAAAAGGATGAAAGGCTTCAAACCCTTATGTCTGACTGGGAAAACCTTCGAATGCTTGAGGATGATACCTTTGAAGAATTTAACCACAAATTGTCTGAAATAGTGAATGCCTGTCACACCTTAGGAAAAGCTATTCCGGAAAGGGACATTGTGTGTAAAATTCCGAGGTCATTACCTTCAAGGTACGAATCAAAGAAACATGACATCCAAGAAGTACACGGCTTAGATATAACAAGAAGTGACCTTGTTAGTAAACTTAAAGTATTTGATCATGAGCGAAATAGATCAATTGCTTTTGAAGCCGTTATACCTTCCAATACCTCTTCTGACAAAATCAACACTTTCCAGGTTGATATGTGTGATGATCATTTCGAAAAGGAATTAAGCTCTACTATGTCCTTAATCACACAACATGTCAGACATCTCTTGAGGAAAGAGATAGGTATTGTCCTACAGTTCGTGAACCGTACTAGCCCCTCTAAACCTAGTGAATCACGAATAACGCATTGGGATAAATCTTCTGACCGTCTTAACAAACGGAAAAAGGATTTATCCAGACATACATCATCTTCCTCTCTAGAGACACTCAATTATGTTGATGATAATGTCCAGTGCTTCAAGTGTCTTGGTTTTGGGCATAAATCCTCTGAATGCCCTACCAAAGATGCAAAATAGAATCCAGCTTACATTGCAATTGTTGATGACATGTCAAATGTCTATCAAGAGTGTAAGACGAATAATGTAGCATATGCTGCTGGGAACTCTGATCAGGACACAAGTTCTGACTCTGATGAAGAAGTGTACCATGAAGATACTGTTACGAATAACCTTATCAAGGAATGCTATTTGAAACTTTCAGAAGCTCAGGTCCTTGTTCTGCAAAAAGGTTGAATGTGACAGACTTCGTTGTCAAAATGTTACCTTGCAAAAGGAACTTGATACTAATGGTACAACCGATCACAACGAAGAAATTAGAAGTCTCAGATTACTAATTTTTGAAGGTCATGATCGAGAAATACTTCTTCAAGCTAAACTAGATAATCTTAAGAATGGTGATTCATCTAAGAATGATCTAGTTAATGCTTATGAAAAGATCAAAAGGTTGGAAGAAGAGAACTTGAGTTTGAAAGAAAGCTTAAATAAGTTCAACAATAGCTCGGACAAATTAACCTTGATGTTAGGAGCGAGTAAAAATCATCATGACACACGAGGATTGGGCTATAAAGGAATAGACGTTCCAAGTATTAACAAAGAGGTGAAATTTGTCAAGGCTAAAGATTCTTCTCAACCGAAGGCTACTACAAATTCCAAAAGTGAAATACCTCTACCACAAGTTAAGGATAAAAAGAGCAAAGCCTTTCAAGCTCGACAATATCCAGGTAATAATGAGCATCCCACTCCTTTTGTTACCAAACGTTGCTTTTATTGTGGTAATAAAGGTCACTTGTAAAGAAGATGCAGATTTCGTAAAAGGAACGAAAAAGCCAACATTTGTAATGATACAAGTGTGTTGGATATCAAATCTAGATCGAACAACAAGGCTAATCATCTTCATGCAGGTTGTGAACGTCCATCCTTTAGGCATAAAAATCAGTCTCATGATAAACTGAGTTCTGCCTATAAACGCTCTACAAAGTTCTCTCCTAATCGTCATAGAAAGGAACACTTTGTAAATGCGAAGACTAGATATGATGTTCCCAATTGGAGATCGACTAACTTGCAAAAGAATGGTCAATCCAATCCTCTTTGAAGTAATCTTGTTGAGAAAGATGGGAAGAAAGATCCCATTGCTCCTGAGACCACTCAAAAGTGGATACCAAGGAATATTGGTAGAGCAATAAATGCCAAAGGGAATGATCACCCTAGTGAGGCCACCCAAAGATTTCATGAAAAACATTGTGTCATTTAACCAAAAAATGTTTGGTATGCTGCTATCACATCATGAGATGCTTGGGTTACTGATGAGAAACAGCAAAAAGGGTAAGGCGAAGAACTCTAAGCCGAAGGCTACTTCTGGTGAAAAACACAGTGATGTAGAAGATCTTGTTTTGACCATCAAACGTGATCAAGAAATTGTTCACCCTGACACAACTTGATTGTGTTTGTGCGGCCTCACCATTAAGTGCCCTTTCAATTGATATGGTGAGGTAAAGCACAAGAATAGGGCACAGACCTGGTTGGAGATTACATAGAGGTATGTCATTAACATTGATCAAGTTAATATTCATCTGTTCAAAGGTTGTCAAATCCTTGAATATGAATATGTATCTTTCATGTTTCTCTAACTCTACTTGGTTTTAAGGGTTCTTAAATATACAAGTTGCAAACAAAGTCTATGACTTCTGTTTTAAACAAAGGAATACTGGATAACATTAAATTGTTTTTGTCCATGTTAGACTTTGTAAGTTGTTCTTTATTGAATAACACCACATGGGGGAGAGTTCTTAAATTGAACTTGCGCTTAATAACAAATCTTTTTGGGGAGCGTGGTTGTGGAATATTAGGAAAAACGTGTATCTATATTTCTCCGTAAGATGAGAACTCAAGGATCTTCGTCAGATTTCCTAGTTATACCATCTTAAACTTGGTATGTGAGTACTTAGCGTAACCTATCCTCATAGGTTTATGAAACCCTAGTCTCGAACTACTTTGTCATATTTTTGTGACAAATAGGGGGAGAATACATATGGTTCTTGTTCTTGTGGTGTATAACCATATGGGGAGAACGTCATGTGCTTACTTGTTGTGCTTTTCCAAAGTATCAAGTAAGGGGGAGTAATTAAAGCTGAGAAGAAGCTTCATATCAGGAATGAGTAGAATCACTTTAAAAGTTTTGATACACAGACTTTAAAGTTTGCTCAGATTCTTACTCTTAGCACAAACAACATGTGGGATTAGCATATTAACCCATGTAAGCTTGAGCGTACCTTTGTGGTTGTTTGAGCTGGATATGTTGTAGCTGCTGTCTACGGATTCATCAACAAGAGTTAAACGAACACATCAAGACTCAAGGGAGAAGTTGAAGAATTCAAGAAATCAAGATACATCTGGTTAGTACTTAATTGTATATCTTTTGAATCCATATGTAATTGGTTTTGTCACTAAAATTGACAAAGGGGGAGATTGTTAGGGGATTGTCCGGTCAAACCCACTAGCGTTGGTATGTCAAGCTAGTTGTCAGTTTTAGGTGTCAAAACACAATTATTGATTTAGCCTACTAGAGTTTAGATTTCGGAATTGGGATATAGACTAAGTAGTTGAGACCTTGAAGACAAAGACTGTGAAGACAAAGAAGACATCAATTATTCTTCATCGACAAAAGGTTAGTAGGAGTTATAACTTTTATGGAAATTCTTCTATTCTACTTTCTCTATCTTTCGAAATAGTCGGCTACTTTAGTAGTGTTATAATAGCGATTGAGATCGTGTTCTTGTCTACATGACCATGTGTTATGTTAGTGTTTGTTCTCGCAAATACTAAGGTTACAAGAATGCATGAGATAGATTCGATACCATTTGTCCATTGCAATGGTTTGCTTGCAAATCACTTGTTGGATATGGGTGAATCTAAAGGAGTACTCTTGAGCAAGAGTCCAGTGGATTACAGCTGAGGACGTCACACACGTCTAAGTACTGGTTAAGCCCTGAACTTCCAGCGGGTCCTGTTAAACCCTAATCTGAATAGCGGATGGTTCCCGAACCGTACGTGGAACAGAAACTCGGATTTTCTCCTGAGTTCCAGAGTGCCATTTTGTACGCGTACCTACGCGAACCTGATACTTTTGGCTGTGATTCAGATGGACGGTTCGCAAACCGTCCCAAGTGAATATTCTTCTGGATTTTCACTCGGGTTAAACTCTGAACTCCTTTATCTCTTAGTTGGACTTGGATTATCACGAAAATATCTTATGTGGTCCATCTAACGGTTCTCAATGTGTCAATAAGATAAAGATTATCTCTGGTCTGTTGGATTTCTATCTTGAAGTGTTTTTGAGCTAACAAAACACTTGGCAGATAAATGATTAATGAATTCCAATTGAGATTAATCTCTATTACTTGGTTTGCAAGTTTAGGGTTTCCAAAACTTGTGGGACAAGTAATTTATTCCAAAGCAGCCTATCTTATTGAGTGCTATAAATAGAGGTGTTTAAGGACGAATACCGCAAGCATCAAGCATACGTGAAGATTCCTTAGGGAAGAGATCGTAAAACTCTTTTCACTTCGGTGAACGCTTGTTGTGGTATAGTCATCCTCTATTAGGTAAGCAGTTCCTCACGGGATTTACCTACGACTATAAAGACTTCTCTTGAGAGTTGGGAAGCACAGGTAGGAGATTGAGACCTTAGTGGTTGAAATCGGATAGACCTGTAACCTTGGTAACCTGATCACGTTCTTGTCTATTCTACGGTCCTTCTCTTCTGATATAAGGCCATTCAAGAACTGATATGTTACACACAAGGTTTCGAAAGGAAGCAACGCACGGCTGCACTCGGTGTTGTAAGACCTAGTTAGCTCCACTTGTATAAGTTTCTTAAGTGATTCTTTTTACAACTGAGGTAGAGACAAGTTGCGAATAGTTTACTTGGTTTACTTGTCAGCCCCCGCTTGTAAGTAGATTTCCGTATGACCTGGAGCAATCCGAAGGAAGTCACTTTGTGTATGTCAAACTGATAGAGGACAGTTCAAACATACAGTTGACAATTGAGGTTGCAAAGCCGGAATTGTTGACACAAGCCTTTAACAGCGGTTAAAGCAACTCCTAGGCCTGTAACGGACGTCAGCTAGGGGAATCAAGTGCGTGACGATCTGTGGGGGATCTAGAGACGTAAGGAGTGCGAGAGTAGCCAGTTCGCTTGGAGGGTTGAATTGGTTTCTGCTACATCCAAGACCGAAGTCTTATAGTAGGCTAGTGTTTGTAGTCAGTTTGTACTGTGCGGTGTTCAGTCTGGATGAGGTCCCGAGGTTTTTCTACAAGTTGTAGTTTCCTCGTTAAAAAAATCTCTGGTGTCTTGTGTGCTTTACTTTCCGCATTATATTCTCTGATTATATAATTAAAGCAAACACAAGAAGTACGTTATTAATAAACCTGATCGTTGTCCTCAATCCATCCCTTGGATTTACCAAGACCCTGTCTTGCGTTGGACTGATCCTTGTGATCCAAACTCAGGTTAACGGATCTGGATATTGATTTTTTGAGATCGTCCAGATCTGACCATAAGTCTCACGAGCCCAAACGAAAAGTTGGTTGTATTTCGGTACCCCTACTTTTTCATCAAGTTTAGTTACCAAAACACAATCCTTGATTTAGTCTACAATATCATTTCAGACTAGGATAATTAGGTATTTGAGACGAAGACCATTTGAAGATCGAAGGCCGGAGATTACACACTTGATATTTATCATCCTCTTGACAAAAGGTTAGAAACGTTTTCCTTGATTTCGTATTTACCAATTCTATCAATTTAATAGTCGGTGATGTTGTACATATTGATCTTGAAGGATCGAAAAATGAGTTCTCTTGGCACATCGATTTTTTTCCATAGTGACCAATGATATACCCACTTTTATAGGTTGGCTATAAACCAATACTATGGCCCACTTTTATCATACGCCATAGATTGAGGGTCCCACTTCTTCATCCTTGAGGTACAAAGTTTGTTTTGGAATTAATATTCGACGGCCTACCGTTCTTGAACACGTTCATATAGTTGTAAGAAAATTCCCGAACTCTGGCGTGACGTGGACGCGTTCATATGCAAGTTCAGAAATTCCTGAACCCCAAACAGTCATGACATCAACGCGTTCATATCCAGCCGAGGCTAAAAACTTCTTGAGGTTTTTACCCCTTATGAACACGTTCAAGAAGGCGTTCATAATGAGGTTCTCGAAACTCCTGTCCACTTTTCAAGTCTTTCACTTTCACATATCTTTCGCGAACCCATTTGCATAGTTTACATGCTAAGACATTACCACATCCTTCACATAGGTCAAGGCGAGTCTTCTCACCACTTTAGGCTATTTGGCCAAAGGAATAGAAAAAGATTGAGTTGGACCTCCAATAAGTTTATGGACTTTTCATGTTTAAGAACATACTTGAGCCCTACTTAAGGTTGCTTAACTTTCAAGCAAAGCCTCCCTTAATGATCATATAAATAGATGACCTTCTGCAAGATACAACTCAATCCTATACACATTATTGTGCATCATTTCTCACTTCGAAGCCTTTTTGCTTATGCTACGACTATTGAAAGACTTCATTTGAGGATTATGAAGCACAGGTCGGATTTAATAATCATGATCATGTATCTTGGGTCGATTATATTGTTACCAATCAATCAATAAGGACTAAGATTTTGATGGAAACTTCGTACAACTGCACTCGGTGTTATAAGTCCTAGAAATTCCATAACGCAATTCACAAATTAGGTCTCGTATCAAGTTCTTTACATATTACGAGGTAAAACTAGTTAGGCTAGATCCATAAGCCCTAATTAGTATATCGATTTCCATTAACCTTGACTTTAAGTCTAAAGGAGATCACCTTTCGTATTCTTTGTAGAAAGACAAATCGAGTACAACCAAGCGTCCTGTTACCGGCAGGGTTGAGCTAGTCATCACGAAGGACTGTGGAGCAACTCCTAGGCCTGTAAAGGACATCATCTAGGGGAATCAAGTGCGTATGTTTTTGCGTGATCCAAGAGACGTGACAGCATAACGATATCTGAGTTGCTTGGAGGGTTAATTCAGTCTCGATACATTCCAGTCCGAAGTATGATAGTACGCAACGTCAGTATTCGTTTAATACTATGTGTGTTCAAATCTAGACTAGTTGCCAGGGTTTTTATGTTGGTTGCGATTTCATCGTTAGCAAAACTTCTAGTGTCTTGCATTACTTTTATCTTCCGCATTATATTTATATAATTAAAGTATTGCAAAATCTGTTCGTTGATTAACAACCTTTGAGATAACTCAGGTTATTACTTAAATATTGATTTGTGAGATTGTTCAAGTAATCTAATCAACTAGGTTCACAAATTCAAAAGTTGGTGGTGTACTTCGTATCCCCTATTTTTCAAATTCCCTATCCTTTTGTCTAATATCATAGTTTATTAGTGCAGCAGTCACATCATCAATTTTGAGTGTTTTATCTTCTATCTTATTCGATAAACTATCAATGAAGGTCTCATATGAATCCGGTAGAGATGCAATAAAATAACAAGTTTTGATTTCATTATTGAGTTTCACATCAATGTTAAGTGCATCAGCAATTAACCTATTGTATTCAGTGAGATGTTCAATCATAGACGTACCAGGTTTCTTATTGAATCTGAAGAGCCTTCTTTGCATCATAATTTTGTTTAAAACACTTTTCACCACATACTTGTCTTCAAGACTCTTCCATAGCTTGTAAGCTATGTTCTCGTTCATCACATGGTACTTCTGATCCTTCGCAAGACACAAACGAATTGTGATGCATGCTTGTCGATTTATCTTCTTCCATTGCTCATATGTCATCTTTGAATCAGTATGTGTTTCCAACAAAGCATCTTCAGTATCTTGCTGACTCAAAGCATCACGAACTTCACACTGCCACATGGTAAAACGGTTCTTACCATCAAGCTTCTCTACTTCTTTGCGTTCGACATCTAGTTGGAACCTGACAACATCTTCTCCTCCAACTCTGTTTCTGATGACATAAAAAAACCTAACTCTAAACAAAACCCTAGATCGGCTCTGATACCAGTTTGTTGTGCCTAAGATTAGCTACTTCTCAAACATCCCAAGACCTTTTATCAGAAACAGATACACAATGCGAAATATAAACAAAAACACAAAGAATTAATGTGGATCGGGAAAGGCTTTCTCCACCGCAACATACTTTTTATTGAAAACAAAGAATTGACAAACATTATAGACAACTTAGAGTTTCTCTTCACACCTCTCAGGATTACACGACACAATAACCTAAGGGTTAGACCCCTATTTATACAGCTAGGTGCCTTGGAATAGAAGTCCTAAAGGGAATCTAATCCTATTATAACTAGAAATAATATTTCCTAACATAACCAGAAACTTGATTCCGAAGCAAAGGTGTAAAACTGATTTCCTAGATCAGTTTGGTTTCCTAAAATCAGACCAATATCTAATAGAGCTAAGAAGTTGAATAAAGTATGATTATAACTTACAATAACTCTCACTACCACTGTAGAGGGTGTCACGCATCCGGGAAGCCTAACCACACCAAGAGGATTGACAGCGAAATCTCGGACCAGCCTAAAGAAGGAGAAGTCACGCATGAGCGAAGTGAAGACTCGGAAGGAAAGGATTCGGACCATGTCAAAGGACCGAAGCCCTAGAATCAACCTCGGAGCGCCAGCGAATAAACCGCCTTACTCGACAGAGACTGACACCACCACGATTGAGTCCTTTGTCTTTATTAGCTGTAGACCACCCAAACTCGGCCTATATAAGGCGAGATTGGAAAACGTTGTAAGGGTTGGATTCCTTTTGGGTTGAGCCTAAGCAGCAAGAGAGAGATTAGGTATGTATCTCCTCTGGTTCCTTAGGGTTATATTAATGTAATCACAGCATCGTAATATATACAAATCTTCATACATTTAGTCTTTGCTATTATATGTTTTCAGTCTTTAATTACTGTTTGATTACCTTCGGTATTGTTCTTGGTGGCCTTCGCACCATTGAATCTCAACTAAACTACTGTATGTATGAGTAGATCTGATGGATATAGCTCCTTGAGTACCTATGCAGATTTTCGACTCGTACAGTTTGGCGCTAGAAACAGGGATGATTAAAACAACTTAGGGTTTGCCTGTGATTTTTCGGGTTTTCAAATTTTTAGTATATTTTCTAATCTCTTCAAAAGATTTTCAAAAGCTTGTTTTCCGAAAAGAAGCTCCTGTACCTTAAGCATCTAAATGACCTTAAAGGCTTTGGCATGTTTAAGAGTTTTGAGCACAGCATCAGATGATAAAAGTCATTCGTTGAGGATTTTAAACTTTGGGGGCAAAATTAGCATAGAAATGGGATTTAGTTTTCAATCTTAATACTATTCAAAAGCGGCGGTTAGCTATAAGAAAACAACAGGAAAGATATACGCAAACTCATTTTAGGGTTTTATAAATTTTGTGCTATCCAAAAATGCTTTAATAAGACCATCAGGAAAGATATTTTTTGATCAACAATATGGTCCAAGGAGGCTCCGAAGAAACATAGAGAAAATAAAAATGACACGAGGAACACCCACAATAAAACCATCGCGATGTGCGAACCCACCAAACGAGAATAGCACGCTGTAATAGTCACCATGAGCTGTTTGCGTGGAAATAGAAATATCTAACTATTAAGAATTAGTCAATATCAACTCCGAAAATATATATCTAGGGCCACGCAAAAATCCTACACAACAAGGCCGAGGGAGCATACTCAGGAGCCTAAAATTTTGCTACAACTGGAAGAGTCACCTAGAAATAACAAATTAGCGAATCAACGCACGAGATAAGGGTAAAACTGATAAATACTATTTCATCTAAATCTCTCCGAAGAAGGTCCGAGGAACTTCGAACGAGGGAAGCAAAGGAATATACACAGACTCACCGAAGAAAAATCGATGTCGCACGCTAGTAACATAACACTAAATCACAAATAAGGAAAAATAAAAATCCCACACTCCGAAGAGCATACACGCTGAAGCCTTCGGAAAATAATATTTAGGGACCCCTAGCATAGCACACCGATACGCATTTAACGACCATTCGGTGACTGCAAGATAGCGAAGCAATAAAATAAACACAGGAAAACTTGGCGATAAACAACCTATTAACACAGGTAAATAAACAAGCTAACAAAGGTATTCATTCAGGGAACACATTCGAAACATGAAGCAAATTTCCAGAATAAGATAGCAAAGAGCAAAATAACTAACAAAATAAGATACTCCGAAGACACTAGTATAGAAAACTAATTTCAACCTCTCCTATTTCTACGTCTATTCCGAAGTCGTCCAGCCACGGTACCCCGATCTTCGTCAAGGCCTTCGAGCAGTTCCACATCAATGATTGGAACATCGGTAGGAATAGCGGCAGCATCCTCCTCCCAGAAAACAACCTCGGGAATAAAATCTTCAGCAACGACTTGCTCATCAACCGAAGGAACGACAGTAGAGACAGACGGGCCTACATCGTTAAATTCCTCCTTTACTTCAGCCTTTACATTCGTTTCATAATCAGGAAAGGCAAGACCCTCCTTGAGCATCAGCAAAATCTCTTCAATATGACGGCGGAAAAATGATCTAGTTTCATACATACGGCAGTCATAGGGTGGACCGCCGTCTTCCCTCATCCTCTGCTCCCTTCTCCTCTCATCACTCTCAATGAGATTACCAAACAGGCGAATCACCTTGTCAGGATTACTCTCCCTCCTAGAAGAGCTAGCATTAGCAAAATCGGCTTCCATCTCCATTATCATTCGAATCTGTTCTCTACGGCTTCTTGGGTCCATCTCACTATTTCTTTCCTCCATAGGAGCTTTTCCTCTGTCAGCCATTACTCCTTCAAAAAGATGATAGAACACAAAAGGGGGGAAGAAAAGGAAGAAAAGAATGTAAGACAAATAAATCAAACAAGCAGTTGCTGGTAACAGCAAAAGCATACTTCGCCTTTTATAATAAAATTTAGGGAACCACCTAATCGACGAGTCTAATCAAAGGACAGACGTTACAATTTTAATTCCCTAGAATGACGCACCAATACCTCAAAACGCCATAACTATACGTTATCCAATAAAGTATCCGCACCTTTTGCAAATCCCCATGTTACCATTCAAAATTCCTAACCGTAGAAAAACCAACTGACAACAACATTCAAAACTGCTAACATCCACGTGGCAACCGTAACATCAGGAAACTATTAAAGCCAAAATAATCTTAAAACAAATATACGTTGCCAAGGGTAACATAAACAAGTAGCAAGGCAACAAAGTATGGCCGAGGGTGAAGCCTACAATAAAATAAAAGCGCCAGCGACAAGGCCAAAAACTCGGCACACAGAAATCAGCACTAGGAGGAAGATAAGCAATCACGAACCACGAAACAGGGTACTGTCTTCGGTCGCCATCATGCAAGACAAAAACAAGAACATGAAGGAGCAGTCAAGACTCCGAAGTAACACCTTGTGCTTTTTCCTATTTTCAAAAAAAAAAAACATAAGAAAATTCATAACTAAAGCAGCAAGAAAAGCACGCAACAGATCCAATCAACACCATGGAAACAGGGAGCAGCCAAGACTCCGAAGTAACAGTGAAGAACCGAACTAAGGCAGAAATATCTAAACAAGAGCATACCCAAGCTGGACCAAAAACAACTAGAGAGCCACACGCAGGCCAGGAACTAAATACCCAAACAGCAGGGAAACACATAAAGCGAATCCTCATACAAGTAATAACTCAGGGAAGGAAGTAATAATTGCATCCTTTGAATACAGCCTCAATCAAAATCAAAGCCCCGGCTCGCGGCAGGACAAGCAACAACATCGAATGAAAAAGGCTGTAAACGTCGAGGCAAAAAATGCCATCGAATGAAAAAGGCTGTAAACGCCGAGGCAAAAAATGCCATCGAATGAAAAAGGCTGTAAACGCCGAGGCAAAAAATGCCATCGAATGACAAAGGCTGTAAACGCCGAGGCAAAAAAAAACGCCATCAAACAAAAAGACCTTGTTTAGTAGGCACAGAGCTGATGCTCATATAATTCGTAAGAGCCCTACGAATCATATGGCACGGTCCTCTACCCACAAGACACCCCGTTAGCAGTGAACACTTTGAATCAGGGCTAAAAAAGCTGATGATGCATTAGTGCTCACTACCAAACGGCCACGAGGACCTCGCGTTCTCGGGCACCGAGGGGACGATAAATGGGATTAACATCTACCTATAGAGGAAGATGGAACCCCAAGGCAGCTGCTTCGTTCTTAAAAACCAACAGCGAAGTACGCAGCTGAAGGACCCCTTATAAAAAAATTCAAGCCTCAAAAAGGGGGAGGTGTTAAAGATGTGGAGGGGTCGAACTTTAGGCCGCGATAAGAGAAAAGTACCATGTCTAAGCTCCAGCCTCGACCGGCACTCCCCCATCGTGTTACTTTATTATTGAGAAGCGGGGTATCCATTCCAAGCTCCTACATTTATGAAAAAGGAGGGGTACCGAAATACTACCAACTTTTCGTTTTGGCTCGTGAGTCTTATGGTAAAGAGTTTGGACGATCTCAAAAATCAATATCCAAACCTCTAACTGGAGTAATCTCAACAGTTAGGTAATAACGTACTACTTGGTGCTTTAATTATAAATCAGAGTTATAATGCGGAAAGGAAAAGCACACAAGACACCAAACGTTTTTTTAACGAGGAAACTGCCTTGCAGAAAAACCTCGGGACCTCGTCCAGTTTTGAACACCGCCCAGTACAAACTGACTACAAAC
>JAJJMA010040805.1:0-11947 GCA_023529015.1 Papaver nudicaule
ATAGGTTGCTTTGGAATAAAGCAATCAATTACTTGTCCCACAAGTTAAGGAAACTTGGAAACCAAGTAAAGAGATTAATCTCAATTGGAATTCTTTTTATCATTATCTGCCAAGTGTTTTGTTAGCTCAAAAACACTTCAAGATAGAATCCAACAGACCAGAGATAATCTTATCTTATTGACTCATTGAGGATCGTTAGATGGAACACAAAAGGTATTTATGTTTTACACAAGTCCATCTAAGAGATAAAGGAGTTTGGAATTTGACTCAGAGTGAAATTCTAAGAGAATCTTCACTAAATCCGACACCAGCAAGATGACTACCGTCAGGTTCACGTACTGGTACGCGAATAAAATAGCCATCTCGAACTCAGAAGAATTTCCAAGTTTCTGGTACGCAAACCGGTTCGTGAACCGTGCGCCTGTCAGATTTCGTCAAATCTGGATTCCGCTGGAAGTACTGGGCTGAGCCAGAACTTAGACGTGTGTACGTCCTTAGCTGTGATTCATGGACTCTTTGCTCAAGAGTACTCCTTTAGATTCATCCATATCCAACTAACAGTTTGCAAGCAAACCATTGCAATGGACACATGGCACCGAATCTATCTCATTCATTCTTGTACTCACAATATTTGTGGGATCAAACACTGGTCATGGCACAAGGCCACGTTACACAAGAATACGATCTCAATCGCTATTATCACTACTAAAGTAGTCGACTATATTTCGAAAGAATAGATGAAGTAGAATAAAAGAATATCCATAAAGTCATAACTCCTACTAACCTTTTGTCGATGAAGAATAATTGATGTCTTCTTTGTCTTCACAGTCTTCGTCTTCAAGGTCTCTATTACTTTGTCTATATCCCAATTCCGAAATCTAAACTCTAGTAGGCTAAATCAAGAATTGAGTTTTGACACCTAAAACTGACAACTAGCTTGATATACCAACGCTAGTGGGTTTGACCGGACAATGCCCTAACAGCTCTTACCAGTCCTGTTGGTGAGATTGGAACTTCCAGCTCTTCCTTCGCTGCTCTCACAGACTTGCACAAGATGCCTCCCGGCGATAGGCCTCCCAGATTCCCAAGAAGAGGTGCTACTGGCGATGTAGTCAATAGACTCGCGGAATCATTCTCCAGATTACTTTCGCTGGAGGAGAAGGGTAGTCTGAATTCCCTTTACTATGAATCTATGCTGAAGTATTCTACAACTGTCTTTGCCCATACAAGGGATTTATCTTCTGTGGCTCATGACTTGACTCCCCAAGAGCATTTTGTTATGGCCGCCGCGGTAACTACTCTTCCTGGTGCTTCTTTGTTCATGCCCATATACTTGTTTTACTAACTTCTTTTCTTCTTGCCTCAGGGATTTCAACATTGTTTGAGTCTGATTGACACATTCGAGGCACAAGGTGATAGAATTGGCTTTCTAACTCGTGAAAATAAAGATCTTGATCGCCAGGTGAAAGAGAAGGAGAAAGCTGCTGAGGGATGGCGTAAAGCGAACGCCAAGGGTATGGAAGAGCGCAATGACTTGCAAGGTGAGCTTTTGTCGTCTTTAGTTTTGAATTATGAATTTTCTTTATACTTCTAGCCTTTCGCCGAAACCCTTAGATCTTGCCCCTTCCAAGGTTGCCGACAGCATTCTGACACCCGACTGAAGCGAGTTGAAACCGAGATTGATAACTTGGCGGATGCTAATGCTAGGCAGTGCAATTTGCTGTTTGGCTAGGCTAAGACTATTAAGTGGTATCGCCGAGAGTTAGATTATGTCAGCGAACTGAATGTTAACCTTGATAATCTTCTCAAAGTTTCCCAAGCCAATGTAAAATGGATTGAAAGTGAACGTGATAACGCTCGCCGACTGGCTGAGCTTAACAACAAGCGAAAGGAAGCTGCTATGGTAGATCACATGAGGGCAAGCTCTTTATACCAAGAGGAAAAGGAAAGAGCTGACAAGCTTGCCTCTCGCTTAAACACAACAATTTGTGAGAGAGATTTCGTCCAACAAGAAATGCAAAGGTGGAAGGATTTTTCAAAAATTCACGACGATAGGGCTAGGGAGCTCAATGATCAGCTAATGTCCCAACTTCAACAAGTGGACAATGTGTCTGGCTCCTCCATCAATACCAAGTTTGAATCCCATTTAAATCTCCTTAGAGAAGCCCAAACAGGCGCTCGTAGGCACGTGAGCGAGCTAGAAGGTAGATTCTTAGGATACTTTCCGCTGTACCTTTATCTTTGCCTCAGCTCTAACCATTTTACTTTATTCTTCTCAGAGCGAATCAAACAGCTGGAAGGCGAGCTAGAGAAGCGAAAGAAGATTGCCGAGGATCATCAACTTTGTACTGACGCTATTTCTGAATTGGCTGGGAAGCTCGCTCATCACAATAGCTGCGAGGAGAGATTAAATCAGGCTTTGGAACAGCATCGCCAATGCCCCAACCAGATTGGTGAATTGAATCTGCAGCTCCAAGATCACAAAAAGTGCCAAGCGAACATTGAGGACCTTGAGAGTAAGGTGAAGTATCTGGGGGAAATCCAGGATGGGCTCAAAACTGATTTGAGCCAGGCTCAGAAAGATCTTAGGGATCAAGCAACCAAGCACAACCAACATCTGTTTTTGATGGATTTCATCGTTGTCCAAGAGTTTGTTAACACAGAATATTCTAAGCTCAAACTCAAGATACCCGCCAAGTACGTCATTGCTCCCAAACCTCCCGCTGTAAACGAGGTTGTGGATTGTGATCAAGATGGCGAAGGTTCCGGGTCTGGCGAAGAAGAAGGAGATGAAAATGCTGGAGAGGAAGCGAATGAAGATGAGGAAGAAGAAGAAGTAAATGAGGAAGAGGAAGAAGAAGGAGAAGAGGAAGAGGAAAACAAGGAAAAGGACGAAAAGGAAAACAAAGGGGAAAGGGAAGAAGAAAACAAGCATGATGAAGCCAACACAGGAAATGAAAAAGGGGAAAACACTGGTGATGGTAGGCAAGTTTTGTCTTCAACCCTTGAGGGCGACTCAGCTCCTGTGACTCAAGATGTTGAAGGGTGCTGAAGTAGAAGAAAGCGAAGAGCCACCTTTTATAATTTTCGCCATCTTCTTATATTTCTGCTATTTTCCTTTGTTCTTTTGTAGTGAACAGTATCACGATCACCTTAAGTATTGCCATGAGAATATAACTTTTATGCTTTTCATCATTTGTTATTGGTGTATAATTTTCCTTTGTTGATTTGGCATACTATTTTCGCGTCTGTCTTCAAAGACTTAACTTGCCATTGAATGAAGTCCTGTGCTTGTACAACCAACAATTTCATGCAGAGCCTAGGTTAACACCCCAGCCGTAACCATTACTTGTGCCCGTCGGCGATCCATTATAAGTTGTTTGGGTTGCCCAGTAGGCTTATTACACAATGGCTCTCGCCGGAGTGATGCTACGGTGTATGCTAATTAACACAATGGCTTTCGCCGATGTGATGCTACGGTGTCTCTCGCCAATAAGGTCTTATTCGCCAAACACTTACAGACCAACAAGTAACACGACTGGCCTTACAGCTAATCCTGGGTCGGTCTTACCATTACAAGGAGGTTATTCATTCAATGAAGCAAGCAAGCTTTCGTGCTTCTGAAATGAGAGCCTTTAGCTTCACTTAATTTTTTTAATTGGGGCATTATGCCTTTAGTGGTGGCGCTTGGCCTTAATACCTGATCAGGGTTTTTGTTTATGTGGCTTGATTGCCTTGTAATTTATTTGGCATTTTTGCCTCAGTAGATGGCTTTGTAGCATGATAGTGGGCATTTTTGCCTCAGCGTGTTATTGTTTAGCGAAGCCTTTAGGCTTTAGACGTCACTGTGGTTAGAGATACCAGCGAAAAATGTAAATTACACTATGATTTGTTAACGGGGTTCGGCGCATGATAGCAAACCTACGTCCCCGGATCTTATTCGCTGTTGTTTTACATAAGCTAAATAAGACTTCTTGGGTATTATGCCCGCCAAGACTTCGGATTTTACATTGTTCCTTTCAAGGATAGTACTTCTTGATGAACTTGGCGTTCCAAGGATGTTCTAGCTCCACGCCATGTTCATCAATCAGCACATAGGCTCCGCTTCCCGCTACTCTTTTAATCACATAAGGACCTTCCCATACTGGTTCCAACTTCCTACATCCCTTTCGTTGAGACGGGGGAATTTCTCGAAGCACCAACTCGCCAGGTTGATATTATCTTGGGATCACTCGCTTGTTGTATTCTCTAGACAATCGGCGATGATAATTTTCCATGTGCGTAAGAGCGATCAACCGCTGTTCTTCTAAATCATCCAGCTTAGCTATAATCAAGTCGGTATTTAGATTCTTCTCCTATGCCTCATGCTTTGTAGTTGGTAGGATTACTTCAGATGAGAGTACTGCTTCAGCAACAAAAGTAAGTAAGAAAGGAGATGCTCCAGTTGCTTCTCTAACAGTGGTCCTGTAAGACCACAAAACATTATGTAAATGCTCGCACCACGCTTTTTTATGCTTCTCCACCCTTTTCTTTAGCCCATTCCAATAGTCTTGTTGGTGGCTTCCGCTTGTCCATTACTCTGAGGGTATAATAAAGTTGATTTTCCCAGCTTGACGCTGTAATTAGCGAGTAACTTTCTAATATTGTCCCCGACAAGTTCCTTTCCATTATCAGTACATATCTCCGCCGGTACACCAAATCTGCAAAATATATTCTCCCAAATGAATGTGAATACTTCTTTTCCTGTCTTCTTCTTGATAGCTTTGGCCTCGCACCACTTGGTAAAATAATCCGTCGCCACAATGATGTATTTTCGTTGCCCTCAGCCTGGTGTCAGTGGTCCAATTATGTCAATGCCCCACTTGGTGAAGGGCCAAGGGCTGAGCACTGAATTTAATGATGTCGCTGGCGCTTTAATTCTTCTTCCATACAACTGGCATTGTTTGCATCGGTGAGCATGTTCTTTGGCATCATTATTCATTCAGGGCCAGTAGTACCCTTGCATTCTAACTTTTAATGCTAGAGCTCTTTGACCGTTGTGATTCCCACAGTCTCCTTCATGGATTGCTTCTAGTAATTTCTTGCCTTCTTCTCTTGATACACACCGTAGTAATGGTCCAGAGAATGACAGGCGATACAAAATTCCATCTCGAAGCTCATAGTTCGCCGATCTACTAATGACTTGGTGAGCTAAAATCTGTTTTCCTGGTAGCGTAAGGCGGTCCAGATAATATCGTATTGGTGTTCTCCAATCTGCCTCCGCTGATTCCTCAGTGCTTGTTGCCAATACCTCTCTTTGCTCTCGCTCTTCCACCGAAAATTGCTTCACTCTTTCAATAGCTATTGAAGGGATATCAGGATTTGTCATCATTGAGGAGATGAAAGCCAAAGCATCAGCGTGCCTGTTGTCTCTGCAGATGTGGCGAAACTTGATACCTGGGATCCTCTGGACATACTCCCTAGAATGTTTTAGGTACTTCTGCAGAGACGGATCTGATGTCTGATATCGTCCAGAGATTTGTCGGATCACTAGTGAGAGTCGCTTGTCAATCTAACGTCGTTGATGCCCATTTCAATGAGTATTCGCATGGCGTGAATGACCGCTTCATATTCTGCCTCATTATTTGTCGCCGGAAATTCCAGCCTCAACGAGTGCACTATCCTGGCTCCTTCTTTATTTGATGAACCATCTACATAAACCTCCCATCTGTTAGGACTGCATTTCAATAGATCTGGCATTTCATTCTCTCGCTCTTCCAAAGAGAATGAGATTTCTTATATATTTTCTTCTTCATCAATTGGAAAGTCGGCGAGGAAGTCCGCAATAACTTGAGACCGTTGTGCTGTACGTATTTCATATTGGACGCCAAACTGCTCAATTTGATGATTCCATTTGGCGATTCGCCCTACTCTTTGAGAGCTGTGCAGAATGGATTCTATAGGAGTCTTGGTTAGAACAACAATGGGATGAGCATGAAAGTATGGACGTAGTCACTGGGATGCAAAGACTAACGCCAAGATCAGTTGTTCAATTTTGGTATAATTCTTTTCTGCCCCTTGCAACATTCTGCTAATATAATAAATAGGCGTTTCTCCGCCCTTGGTTCTTACAAGCACAGCACTGATGGCGAAGGGTGTTGCGGCGAGATAAACTCTGAGTTCTTCGCCATGCTCGGGTGGTTGGATTGCTGGAAGAGTGGCGAGATACTTTTTAATAACTTGAAAGGCAGTTTCATGTGCCTCGGTCCAGTTGAACTTTTCTCCTTTTTTCAATGTCTGGAAGAATAATTTGCACTTATCAGAGAATCTGGAGATAAATCTATTAAGCGACGCCAAAGTTTCATTGAGCCGCATTACATCCTTCACTGTTACTGGTGAAGGCATATCTATAATTGCCTTAATCTTGGCCTGATCATCTTCTACGCCCTTCTTGGTGACAACGTACCTCAAGAATTTTCCTGAAGTTACGCCAAAAACACATTTCGTTGGATTTATTTTTAACTTGGTAACACGCATGTGATCAAATATTTCTCTGAGGTCTTGCACATGAGTTTGCTTCTTCTTGCTTTTGACAAGCATATCGTCAACGTAAACCTCCATTGTTTTTCCTATCCATTTTTCAAACATCTTCTGCGCCATTTCTTGATAAGTAGCACCAGCATTCTTCAATCCAAAGGGCATTCGGGTATAACAGAATAATCCTTTGGTGGAAAAGAAAGCTGTGTGTTTCTGGTCTTCCTCCGCCAAGGGTATTGATTATACCCTGAGTAACCATCCATGAATGACAGCAGCTCATGACCTGATGTAGCGTCTACAGTTTGATCAATATTTGGTAGCGGAAAACTATTCTTTGGACATGTCCTATTGAGGTCGTTGAAGTCAATGCAAATCCGCACTCCCTTGTTCTTCTTAGGTACCACTACCATATTGGCTATCCATTGAGGATATTATACTGGACTTATGATGCCATACGCCCTCATCTTGTCAATCTCCGCTTCTACTGCTTCTTTGTAAGCTGGAGCCAGTTTCCTTATCCTTTGCTTGAAATGCCTAATCTTTGGATCAATATCTAGCTTATGACATGCTATCGCTGGGTCAATGCCTGGCATTTCATTCATGCCCCAAGCGATGACATCAACATATTCTTTGAGTAATGCTTGTAACTTCGCCGACTAGTCTTCGTTTAACAGAGTACCAATCTTTACCATCTTTGGATCGTTCTCTTCGCCGATGTTTATATCTCTAGTAGGTTCCACCGTCGTAAAATGTAATTCTGGTTCTCCCATCGGCGATGGCTCCTTTAATTGCTATAAGGTATTTTCTTCAGGCTTCGCCGAATCTTCTACAGAGTTTACTGAATGCACATATGCTGAGGGGTCAGCGATGAAGTTTTGGATCTCTTGCTCCTTTGTAGCTTCCTTGCCTTGTTTTTTTTTCTCTGGAATTTTGGCTTTTCTATTTTCTCGCATTTGTATATCTGTTGTATTGCAAGCTTTTGCCACTGCTAAATCTTCTACATATTCGGCGACTCCTATAGGTGTTGGAAACCTTAGACGCTGATGGTAAGTGGAAGGTACTCCCTTTAGGCTGTGGAGCCATGGTCTTCCAAGGATGGCAGCATACGGCGAATCAACATCCACAATGCAAAGAGTAGTATTCAAGAAGTATTCATCACAGATCACGATCTTAAATTCAATTTCGCCTTTAGGCTTAGAAGCAATTCCATTAAATCCGTAAATATTGTAAGAGGAAACTGTCGGCGAGGGGATCTTGGCATCTTTTGCCTTAACTAGTGGATTTGGCCTGTTAAACGACCGTCGGGGCATGTAGCAAAACACGCTATTACGACGCACACGATCAGTAGCATAAAGGGTCGCTTCTGAGGCGTGTTATTTTTCTACGACGCACGGTATGGGAAGCAGATGAACGACGCGCATTAACCGTGGTACCTAAATGACTATTAGGATCGGTAGTATCCTTGATTTTGACTATTAAAAAAAATGGAACCAGCTTTGTCTGAATTCCTTCAGTCAGAAGCTGAATCCATCTGTCTCACTCAAATTAAATTCAAATTATATTGAAATGAAACTCAAATTTATGAATTCAAAGGACATTCAAATACATTTGAAGTGAAACTCAAATTCAAATTTATAAATTCATTTGACATTCAAATACAAGTGAAAAATGAAACTCAAATTCATCCGTTTCAATTACATTGAGCATAAATCATAGTGGGCCTATTGCACCTTCTGCTTTTATAGTCTGAAAGCTTTGGATTGGCCTTCATACTGGTATAGTCCCTTACAGGGTCTGTTTCAGCATCACCTACTGTCTATACAACTGTATGCATCAAAATGATTCAGCTATACATCCATATTGCAGCCGAAACTGGAAAAAAAAATACCTTCTTACTTGCAATGATATTGACTGAATTACTGGACTCAAAAACTTCCATTACAATATTAAATATGAAGAGTCTTTGAGGTTCAAATCTCAACTCTATTGATGCAGTTTTGTTTTAGGTAAAATCAAAATATGGATATAAAGATTCTTTAGGAAAGCTTGTAGTACATTTTTCTTGGTCAAGAAGGAAAGCACATAACTGTTACCACAGAAAAGCTTCTGCAACTTTGTTAATGCATTAGAACAGAGAAGGTGAAAGATGAAATACCTCTAGATACACATTCTACGGCTCCATGTGGGTCATTTTTCCTGAAGCAAATCACAAAGATGGTATTACTCAATGAACAAGAGCTAACAATCAATCATCCAAAGATCATACCAAATGAAGGAATATGGGAGAAGCAACCAGCCAAACGTTTTAGCAAAATCAGATCCAGTACCTAGTGGAATAACCCACAAAACATAGGACTGGCTACATAAGAACTCTTCTACTTTTTTTGGAACTATACGAGTGACCTCTTATTCTCTTAAACTGTGCTGTACCATATTCCATAGTCTATCAAGAATTATATAATTGAATTTCAAAGTAACACGACTCTAGAGTTAGAAAGTAGAAATTTGCTTTACTTGGTACAAGTTACTTTTAGGATTTTACAGAAGAGCCCATAGGCTCACTGGTGTACACTGGATTCTGTAATCTGATGACTTATCTATAAGGGTGTAAGTAATATGCCACGAAAACCTGTATCAGTAATTACTTACGCCAAAGGCAATTGTATGACTATTCCCTCGCCGTGAGCTGAAACAGGTTATCCTGACCAGAAGAAGCCATTTACGACCTGTCAATTCAAGCCGAAGTATGACTAGAACTAAGAAGTCTAGCATTTTCGAATAGTTCCTATCATTATGACCAAGTCCACGACTTAGTTGATTGCACCAGAAGAAGAAGAAACAGCTCAGTATCACACAACACACTGTAATAACATACAGAAGAAGAAGATAAACGACACGAACCTCACAAAGAGTACCATCATCGCCTCCAACTGCAACCACAACATCAGCTTCCTCCCGTATAGCCTACCTACAATGCGATGCAACAAAATCCTAGATTATAATTCCTTCACCATCAACCAAGAAACTCACCCTAATGAAATTCATCCTGATTAAACCCAAATTTCAAACTAATTTTATTTTACAGATTTAAAGCCTTAACCCATTACCAAATTCAGTATTTTAAAACAAAAATTACAATTAAATTTGAACTTAAAAATCTATTGATTAAAAATGCAATTTCTGAATCCCAAACGATAGAGAGAGGAAACTTACATTTCGATGCTGACAGTCATTAAATTTCTTCCATTCTCTACCAGTTCTTGTTCTTCCAATTCAATTAATACAAATTTCCAAAACAATAATAGAAATACACAGACAGTAGAGGATTTCTGAAGCAAAAAAAATTGATTCCTTTAATCAGTATCCACAAACCCCAAAACAAAAACATCAAAGAAACCAAATATCACAGAAATATCTAACTCAACCTCACCGTCCAAAGCCATGGTAAAAAGCAACAGCAGAAGCTTTCAATTTCGTTGTAAATAGATCCGAACTAATCGAAATGGTAAATAGATCTGAACTAATCGAAACGTCTCCTATTTTATATGTAATACATTCAAACTTAATTATCTTATCAATCAAATCGTACAAAATTTTAAAATGAAAACCCTAGCCCCCAAATTAAAATTTCAAATAAAAATGAAAAATGAAAAACTTACATCATATCTTCAATCAACGACATCACTACGAGATTCATAGGTCTCGGCCTGTTTTGATTGAACCCCATGTCTTCTTCTACTTCCTGGTTCTACAACAACTACGAACAAAAATCAGATTCTAATACCCAAATAAATCTAAGAATCATTTCATAAAGAAGGGTTTGAGAGATGTCGATAGTCTTATGCTCGTGGTGATTGAGGTGGTGGATGATGATGGTTGTGCGGGTGAGTGGTGGTGGTGGTTGCAGTGAGAAACAGATCGAGAAGAAGAGAGGTATCATGTCTTTTTTTTTCAAGGAGGAAGAAGAAGAGAGGTATCGTGCGAATGTGTTAAGGATAAGGTTTTAGGATTATTTATATGTATTGATGGATGGCTGAGATGTAAATGGATGGCTGAGATCTAAAGGGAAATGGCTATGTCCATCGGTGGTAATAGGGTGGAAACCATGATTTTATGGCAACATCCATGGTTAAGGGTTGTGTAAGGGTGGTTCATCTGATGGTTTTTTGGAAATTAAAATGTTTACAAATCAGCCCATAATAAGGGTAGTATAATTTTTAATAATTTTGTCTACTTTATTTCTAGTGTTACCACCCCTTTTAGAGGTCAAAACACTAGCCACCATTAATAGGGGTCATAACATAGGGTTGTAATATGGACCAAATCCACTAGTGATTCATCGCCTCGTAAGCAGAGTTGAAAAGAATGTCCACTGAGCTGCCTGGATCAATAAGCACCTTAGGCAATCTGAATCTCCCCATTTGAATGGTGAGGACCAGAGGATTGTTGTGATTCCTTCCTTATGGAGGTATATCATCCGCGAGAAGCCTACACAAGCCTTCATCCAATCTTGCAAGGGTTCTTGCTTAGCAGCGACTCTACAAATTTCATTTCCCATTCTATCTCGCTTATGTACTCTGGATAGGACATTATCGTGGAACTCATCCCTGGTGATCTTTGAATGTACAATGGAAAAACAGTCAAATTCCAACAAGTCTCGCTCTACCTTTACCTCATACACATTTGGAGCCTGAGCTGGAATGGCTTGAATTGGCTGAACCATGACAGGAGGTGGCGGTGGCAACTCAAGGAATTCCTGGAATTTCCCCAAGTGAATGAATCTGTGGACTTCCTGCTGCACGCCGGTATAGTTTTCAGTTGTATGGCCGTGGAACTGATAGAATTGACAAAAGGAATTGGTGTTAGTTGGCGGGAATCTGAGATTTCCTCTATTGTATGAATAGCGGATATCATCTCTGCAGTTTGAGTTCTCGATTTGTCCCCATGCATCAGTATAAGAGACATGTAACTTTGGTAAGGTAGCGTCTTGGAAAGGCTGCTGGTTGTCTCTACCAAATTTTCTGTTATCTCCATTGTATCTTCTATCGCCATTCCCATTTCGCCGATTATCTCTTCCACCTCGGCCGCTGCTGCCTCCCCGATTATCTTGCCTATCTCTTCGATCATAGTTGTCTCGCTTCTGTGAATTCCAATGTTGCTCGGCGGTAACTTGTTGTTGTTGCTTTACTACTTCAGGTACCACCATCGCCGAAGAAGGAATTTGCGCCAACCTCTGCTGCTCTGCTTTCTTCCACTCTTTTCTTATTTCCTCCTGCTCCTCTAGAGAATAATTATTGACCTAGTGAATTTGCTTCACTCTCTCTCTTTTTAAGCGAAGCTCCTCTGCTTGGATTTCTTCATAATTTATCCATTCATCCTGCATAGCCCTCAAAGTTTTCATATCCTTTGGCGCCTCCCAGAATAGTTTTTG
>JAJJMA010040806.1:0-14433 GCA_023529015.1 Papaver nudicaule
AATGCCAAAGTCGTAACTCCATATAGCATGGCACCACGAACCATGAGCCACCATGAGTTCACGAGAAACTAGCCTCGGCCAAAGGCCAAGGCCGTGGCGCCATGAATCATGGCGCCACAACAAGACGGGTTGGCCTTGGCGCCATGAACCATGGCGCCACAACGAGTTGGCCTTGGCCAAAGGCCAGGGCCGTGGCGCCATGAGCCATAGCGCCATGATAACGGAGTTAGCGCTAAAGCGCTTTGGAGGTTGGCCTTGGCCAAAGGCCAAGGCCGTAGCCACTTGGGCTATGGCGCCACAAGCCAATGGTGATGTGAACTCCAGGCCTTGGCCAACAGCCAAGGCCACTCCTATACTCGTTTCCTGGAGGCACCACACTCATGTTGGTCATGACAATTAGTCATACGACTCTGCTCAGACTCAACTCAACTCAACTACGCAATATCTGCGTATCACTCGAGACATCAAAACATCATACGGGGGGATAACTTTAGGGGTATTGGTCTGGCGGTCTACGACAGTCGAAAGAAACTGATGGAGATAGTGGACAGTTATGAGAAGATGGCGCGAGTGGAAATGTTCTACACAACTCAGGAAGTTACGGAAACCAACTCATGTCCTCCACTCCCCCACTCTTCCACGACTTCCACCTTCTCTGTCGAGAGATCAGGGTGAGTTTAAAACTATAAATAGAGGCCTCCTCTATCTTCCAAGGCAGAACATCTTCCAGAAACAACCAGATATTCAGAACACCTGAATAAACCAGAGCCTCAAAAGAAAACACACCTGAGCAACTCAACACCATTCTTGCCTTGGAGATTTCCAGTCACCTTCACGATGAAAATCTTGAACTCTTACACCCTAATCACATCCTCAACCTGATCTCAAGTTTCTTCGCTGTTTCCCTCCCTAGATCAACCTCTATCCTCTATGTGACCGAAGCAAGACGTGAACGACCATTGACTTGGTTTAGGCTCGTCTTGTTCGACTTTGATCTCGAACACTACGAAAGTACCCAGAGACGGTGCATTGTTTTTCCAGGTAAAAACACTTACGCATGTGCTTGGGCTACAGTGTGCTTCAAGTCATGAGTGTTAGACCATTCTGAGTTTAGGGTGTGGACTTCTTAAGCCTGTTTAGGCTGTTGTATGCCTCTCAGAGAGCTCGGGACATGCCTAGAGCTTCAGTATTCCTGAGGTTTTCATTGAGACTCGGATATTGAGTCGCATTTTTAGAGGAAATCCATGAGGATGCGTCTCTGTTAACTCTTCACCATGTACCATTGAGCAATCTAGTTCTGATATCGAGGAATTCAAGGCGATCTCGATATGAAGCAGATTAAATGGGTTTACGTGCTGGTGAGATTATCAGTACTGCACTATGATATCATCCTCTCCACCGGGAGTTATAAGAGAGAACTCACAGAGAGTATATTCAGCTCGTAGAATAGGTTGCATTCTGAGCTATAGAGATGTGCCTGAATAGGCGATTGCCCCTAGATAAGGCGTAGTTAGAGAGGAGTTTTACGATTTTGTCCCTCTCTCATTTTTCACCATCTACATTAAGTCCCCTAGTTAGTGTAGAACAGTACTGTTTCATACTAAGCACTCGGATGGTGATAGCAACCTCAATTGTCCCAAGGTTTTCCATTCAGTGTTAGTAGAGGGTTTCGCAGAATGGACTAAAAGCAAGTTCGTATGTAATATAGACACTCTATTAGACAGGGATGCTTTACTTTCCCGATAACGTGAGATAAGACAAGTGACCGAATGACGGTGATTCCCTAATATGAGATTTGTGGCGTCCTAGGAGTGGCCCCTACAGGCCTCGCATTTACATCCTCTGGTCGAAGGGGGTTGGCTTTGTAGTCATCTTGACTTGGCCAGGGAGCTCCTAGGGTTTCTAGCTCCATATAGACGTGAGATCACACTTTCGTGCTATCACGGAAGTTGTTAAATGAAAGAAAGGTGAAGGATTACCGGTTTCTTAGCTCGGATCCCTTCTTCTTCCTGAGAGATCTTCGAGAGGATCTCACGTGAATTTGTTGGCAGACCAGGACTCTGAATGTAGCGTCGTTTCATCTCTATCTTGCGTGAGTTTTGGGATTGGGTCAGCGCCCCGCTCCGCGTGTGGCGCATCCAATTTTTAGGGCTTCGTAGTGTGTGTACATATATATAGACAGATATTGCACCACTATAGCCTCGTCTTCATCCCTTTGTATAAGTTCCTCCGTAGTGTGTGATTTTCAAAATCCATGGCTGGCAGTGATGACTCTGGTTCGTCTTCACAGAGGAGAGCTTACACCAAACGGAGAGTCTCCGAGATCATGGCCGACGAGAGAACTCTGGCTCGTCTTCACAGAGAGAAGCCTATGTGAAGCGGAGGACGTGGATACCAATCCCAGTGAGTATCTTCCCGTAATTTTATTATACCTATACGCCTGTTCTTCTGACAAGAGTGGTAACATTGCAGTGCGGAGTCATAGTGACTCGGAGTCGAGGTCGCTCGAGTGCTGGAAGGTTGAGTCTCGAAGAGGTCCTTCCGCCTGCTCAGTCCCCAACAGTGGACCCAGTAAACCTTCTATCCCATCTTGGCTTAGTCTTTTTCCTTTATTTCCTTCTAACCGAATGTGATTTCCCCTTTTTAGAGGACACAACCTCTCAAGAAGAAACGCGTGAGTATCTCTAAGAGGAAGCAATCTGTCCAGGGAGGCTCTCCAACCTATTCCCCGATTTCTGTCGTTGCTGTAGAAGAAGACGACGAGGACGGTGGCGTTGATGATACTGGTCCTTCATCTAATGGTGGTTCAGGTATTGATGACGTTGGCCTAGGAATAGATGACGTCGACCACTCGGGAGCCGGTCTCCCCTTCGAGCCAGAGATGGTTTCTCTTTCTGAGGAATAGAGATCTGTTGGCGGTTTTCTTGTGCCGACTCCTTATGCAGAACTTTATGAGAAGATAAAAGGTACGGTCATGTCGCTACCAACCAGTTGATGAAGGATACTCCCGCCATGGTGACCATGGTCTCTTTGCTTCTCCCTGTGATAAAGGAGATGGGAGAGGAGAAATTGTATAACGTAACCTCCGGGATGATCCACGGTGAGAGAGTCGCATTGTCGTTTTAGAGGCTTTGATGTGCAACGTGGGTTGGCTTCGTCAGCGTCTTGAGATCGTGAAGGTGGATCGTGCTGGGTTGGTTTCTAACGTCTTCCCCTGTTCGAGGGCTCTCCTCCGCACCGAACGGGACTTGGAAGGATTATCCGACAAGGCTGGCCGAATGTTGAAAGTAATTCGGGCTAAGAAACAAGCTTTGGTTGAAGAGTCTAACAAGGCTAATGAGGTGATTGAGAGTCTGAAGATAAAGAATGATATTTTTACCCAGAGGGTGGAGATGCTTTATAAGCGAGACTATTCCTTGTTGGATGGGTTGTTTTGAAAGTCTGGTTGTAATATTTTAACAAGGGAAAGGCTTTAGGTTTGAAAGAGTGTTGTTATTCAGAGTTCTGATGATCATAGACAAAATGTACTGAGATCTCTTTTTTGTTTCAAATAAAAACTTGAGCATTTTATCTGAAAGAATGAAGTTTCTCTTTCCTGACCTAAGTCCTCACGTGTCCTCGTGTCGCTGAGCTTGCTCCGATGATCGTCCTTCGAATGCGATCTCGATTTCCTTTGCCGTGAGGCCGCGAACTCGCCTGAGTGGCTCTTCGGCTGAGTAGGGCTATACTTCGTCTCCTTTCGTTGCCGCCGTGATGGAGGGCTTTGTTAAGTCTTGGTGCGGTGCGATGTTGATCCTGTACCCGTCTGCGTGACCTTGCAGGGTTTGTCTTTTATCCGTGCATGGGGAGGCTCGTGCTTGAGGCTCCATCCCCTCTGTCCTTTGTTGTGGCGCCATGCCCATGATACCGTTTTTTTTTTCCTTTCTTTCTTCGGGACGCCATAGGTTGTGGCGCTATGGCTCCCTAGCTTTTTTGTTGGCCCTCTTGTCGCGGTTCTCATCTTCCAGTGACCTCTCTTTCAAGCATAGTACGCCTTCAACCACTTGTCATTGATGACAATCCCCTCCGCCTTTCCGTCCATGGTGACTATCTTATAGTACCCACTCGTGGATGCCTTTGAGATAACATATGGACCTTCCCAATTCGGGGCGAATTTTGGTGCTGTGGCGTCTTGTTGGTTGTATTTTGCCGTCTTCAGCACCAGGTCCCCCACTTGAAAAGTTCTTGGTTTTACAGCTTTGTTGTATGCTCGAGAGAGCCTTTTTTCGATACATTTCTATGTGCTTTTCTGCTTTGGTCCGCCTTGAGTCCAGGGAGTCTAGCTCTGCTATCCTTGAATCATCTACCTCGGCTTCATTCCAATGGACGCCACTTGCTGCTGCGATACGAGCAGACGGTATCTTGATATCTCCTGGCAGTATGGCGTCGGCGCCATAGACTAGCGAGTAAGGTGACGTCCCGGTGGAGCTTCGTGGAGAGATCCTGTAGGCCCATAGTGCCATGGGTAACTGTTCGTGCCACGACCTTGGGTTGTCGTGTACAGTTCTGCTAATGATCTGAATCAACATCTTATTGGTACTCTCCGCCTGCCCGTTTCCTTGGGGGTAGTATGTGGTGGAGAAAATGTGTTGGATCTCGTATCTTTGGAGTAACTTTGCCACATCCTTGTTAACAAACGGTGTCCCGTTGTCTGTGATAATATGTTTAGGGATCCCGAACCTGCAGATGATGTGCTCCTTGATGAATGCCGCGATTGTGACACCGGTTGTGCTCTTCAGGGGTATTGCTTCCACCCATTTGCTGAAATACTCTGTTGCAGAGATGATATACTCTTGGTTCTTCGAGGAAGGCGGGTTGATCTTCCCAATGAGGTCTAGTCCCTGGCTGTAAAACGGCCAGGGGCTACTGATTGATCGCAGTGGCAGGCATGGGGTATGGATGAGGTTCCCTTGAGTTTGGCGCTTGTGGCACTTCTGTACGAACGACGGCGCATCATCTTCTATGGTCGGCCAGTAATACCTCTCATGGATTTGTAGGAATAGCTTCCTCTTCCCTTGGTGTTCAGCCTCATGTGTCTCTTTCAGAACTGTGGGGATCTCCTCGTCCGACAAGCAGCGGAGTAGACTTCCCCCGTAGCTTTTACGATATAATACTCCTTCGTAGTAGAGGAACCTTCTGGACCTTTTAATCAGATGGTTGGCTACGTGTTGGTCCTCCGGTAAGATCTTTTCGTTGAGGTATTTGATGAAAGGTTCTCTCCAATCCTCGAAAGGCTGACATACTAAGGCTTCGGGTTAATGAGGGGGAGTCTGGCAGTTGGAACACGTCTCTTGTAGGGACCGGGATTGTGCCTCCATTGTCGGCCAATAGTAGCCAAGTCTCTTGAGTCGTCGATATAGGGTCACGACGAGAGTTTGCCCGCAGACCTCATCATGAACACGTTCGAGTTGTTGTTGTGCTTCGAGTCCTCCCAAGCATCGTGATAGTGACCCATCTGGGTTTCTATGGTACAACACTCCATGGAAAAGAAAGAAATGTTTTAACTCTTTAATCCCAAGTTTCCGTTCGGTAGTGTAGTTACCTAAATCTTCGATAATGGGTGTTCGCCAGTCGTTGTCTGGTATGAGTTCGCCTTCCGACAGCCAAGTTAAGGGGGTGGTCCGTCTCTGTACCGTCACAGTCTCCTCTTCCCCCTTGAACTGGAGTTTGGATGCCAGGGTCGCCAAGCAGTCGGCGTGTCTGTTGTTAGTGCGCCCAGTATGTGTTATGATGGCATCAACGAAGTGGTTCGGCAGCTTTTGTGCTTCAGCCCTGTGAGGAGCGAGAGTGATTTCCTTGAGAGAGTATACTCCGTTCATCTGGTTCACCAGCAGCTTGGAGTCGCCACTAATTTCGAGGTGTGTAGCGCCCGCTTGCTTGGATAACGATAGTCCCAGGAGAAAAGCTTCGTATTCCGCCGAATTATTGGTACATTTGAAATCCAATTTGAACGAGTAGGAGAACACTTCACCTGTTGGGGATACCAAGACGACCAGCTCCTCCAGTATTGTCGCTTGGGGTAGCGGATCCATCGAAGTATAAAAGCCATGTGTCTGTTTTTACCAATGCTATTTCGGGGAACTCCCCTGGTACCTCTTCGTGTAGAGTCGTTGAGTCTTCTCCCGGGAATGCAGCAAGAAGGTCGGCTACTGCTTGTCCCTTGACATCCTTCAGGGACACACAAGCTATGTCGAACTCGAACATCTGTAGTAACCACTTTGCTGGTCTCCCAATCAAGGCGCGCTTCGAGAGGAGATATTTGATAGGATCCGCCTTCGCAATCAGGACCACTCGGTTGGAAAGGAGATAGTGTCGAAGTTTTTGTACCGCGAAGACCAGAGACAGACATGCTTTCTCAGCTTTGGGATATCGAAGTTCCGCGTCCTTTAGGGTACGGCTGATGTAATAGACCGGGCACTCCACTCCTCCTTCGTCCTCCTGTGCCAGCAGCGCCCCGATTGCGACGTCGCTCGAGGCGGTGTAGAGGAGTAATGGTCTTTCTTGTGCGGGAGACTTCATGACCGCCGGTGATAAGAGCAATTGTTGTATCTTGGGAACGCTTCTTGTTGAACGGATGTCCAAGTGAATATAGCATCCTTCTTTAGCAAGGGGGTGAACGAGGCCACGAATTGAGCAAGTCCCGGGATGAAGCGTCGAATGTAGGAGACTTTACCCATGAAGCTCTTTAGCTCCCTCACCGTCCGGTGTGGTGGCATGGTGGTAATGGCTTGGGTCTTGGAAGGGTCGACCTTGATCCCTTACTCGGTTACTTGGAATCCGAGAAACTTCCCCGAAGAAACTCCAAAAGCGCACTTCAAAGGGTTTATCTTCAGTTTGTACTCCCGACATCTCTCGAATACGCGTCTTAAGACCTCTATGTGCGATGTCATGGTCTTGGATTTCACGACTACATCATCCATGTAATCCTCAACCTCCTTGTGCATCATGTCGTGGAAGATGGTTGTCATCGCTCGCTGGTAAGTAGCTCCCGCGTTCTTCACACCGAAGGGCATAACTGTGTAGTAGAAGTTCCCGAGGGGTGTCCAGAATGCCTTTCTCGGGGCATCGTGCTCATACATCTTTATTTGATTATATCCACTATATTCGTCCATGAAGGAGAACATGGCGTGCCCACTGGTGGCATCTACAAGCATGTCGATGTTCGGGAGTGGGAAGTCATCTTTCGGGCAGCAGTTATTCAGGTCCCTGAAGTCGACACAACAACGTATTTGGCCGTTCTTTATCTTGACGGGTACCACGTTTGCCAGCCAAGTGGTGTGTTGGATTGGTTTGATGAACCCCGCTGCTAACAGCTTTTGTATTTCGGCTTTTATCTGTTCTCTACGTCGTGTCTGAAATTCCTTGGTTGTTGTTTGATTGGTCTAGAACCTGGGGGTAATGGACAAGTGATGTGCCACCAGTTTTTCGTCGAGTCCTGGCATCTCCTCGTACGTCCAGGCAAAACCGTCTTGATATTCTTTTAGTAAGTCCATGAACTCGGTGCGCTCCTAGGCTAACAAAGTTGAACTGATGAAGATGGGTCTGGGTGACTCATCTGTTCCGATATTTATTGTCTTGAGTGTGTCTGAGGTGAGTCCGTCCCATCTTGCAGTTGTGGGGGCGCCTCCTGGACTTCGTCCTCGACTTGTTGTTTGTTGCAGTTACATTCTCCAGGGAGGGGAGAGCTATGACTAGTCTCCCCTGTTAATTGCTATAACTGGCGTCGGAGGAAAACTACTCTCCCTTTAGTGTCCCGGGTAGTTACGAAGCTTCCTGTCCTCTTGTGCGCTACCGTCTTACTCCCTCCTTCTCCTTGCTTTGCGTCCCCGCCTGACTGTTGTCGCATGTCGCATCTCTCTAGGGATGTCCAATTCGGGAGTGGTACACTTTAGACTTTGTTTTGGTACTGGGGTGGTTCGTCTTTCGGATCTACGAACTCGGCGTCGTATATTGATGAGTATGGGGAGAGGGATGCAGTTACACGGACAATACCTTCGTTTAGGACCGCTTTCAAGCACTGGTGATAACTAGAAGCGACGACTTTGTTCTCGTGTAGCCAAGGCCTTCCTAGTATCATGTGGTACTCTGGTTCCTTTTCGATTACGTGGAACTTAGCCTTCGTGTGGATGGGTCCCACCTTCAGCTCCAAGTTGACGTGTCCGTATGTACTTGTCTTGTTCCCCTCGAAGTCTTTCATTATGATGGGATGGTAAACTATTTGTTGTTTAGGAATTCTCGCTATTCTCAGAGTCTTGAGGGAGATTACGATGGCGTCAGCTCCGATATCGACCAGCGCTCTCTTGCACTCCGTACCTTTGATGTGAGCGGTTACGTAGAGAGCGCGGTTGTGTCCTTCTTTAGCCATCATATCCTTGTCGGTGAAAGTGAACTCCTGCGTCTGTGTATCAGCCACTATGGACATCTCGGAGATCATGGGTAGGGTTGGGGTTAGGTTTGCTTCGAAAGAGATGCGGTTAAGAGCGTTGAACGTGTCTATGCGTTGTCCCTTTGAAAGCTCGCATAATTTTTCGACGAGGAGGGTAGCCTCCTTTGCTGATTTGTGGTAAGCAGTGAAGCTCTCAATGTGGATCGTTGTATTAAGATGAGTTTCTTGCGCCATCGTCCCTAGAGTAGCCTTCTCCCCAGGGAAAATCTTTTGGGACCGAGAGATTGATCTCCCACTGTGGTCGCCAACTGTTTTTACCTGGAAAAACAATGCAGCGTCTCTAGGTACTTTCGTAGTGCTCGAGATCAAAGTCGAACAAGACGAGCCTAAACCAAGTCAATGGCCGTTCACGTCTTGCTTCGGTCACAGAGAGGATAGAGGTTGATCTAGGGAGGGAAACAGTGAAGAAACTTGACATCAGGTTGAGAATGTGTTTTTGGGTGTAAGAGTTCAAGATCTCTGTCGTGAAGGTGACTGGAAATCTCCAAGGCTAGAAGTGTGTTGGATTGCTCAGGTGTGTTTTCTCTGAGGCTCTGGTGTATTCAAGTGTTCTGAATAATCTGGTTGTTCTGAAAATATGTTCTGCCTTGGAAGATAGAGGAAGCCTATCTTTATAGTTTTGAACTCACCCCGATCTCTCGACAGAGAAGGTGGAAGTCGTGGAAGAGTGGGGAATGGAGGACATGAGTTGTTCTCGGTAACTGCTAGGATCGTGTAGATCATGTCCACTCAGCGCTACTTTCTTGTAACTGTCCATCATCTATATCAGTTTCTTTCAACTGCCGTAGACCGCCAGACCAATACCCCTAAAGTTATCCCCCCGTGTGATGTTTTGATATCTCGAGTGATACGCAGATATTGCGTAGTTGAGTTGACTTCGAGTAGTGTCGTGTGACTAAGATGTCGTGACCAGCGTGAGTGTGGTGCTTTAGAGAAACGTGTAGTGGGTGTATAGGAGTGGCCTTGGGTGTTTGGCCAAGGCCAGGAACTCACGGCGCCGTGACTCATGGCGCCATAGTCCAAGAGGATACGGCCTTGGCCTTTGGCCAAGGCCATGAGTTGTGGCGCCATGGTTCATGGCTCCATTGGCTGGGGGAGCCACGGCCTTGGCCTTTGGCCAAGGCCAGAGATCGTGGCGCCATGGTTTATGGCGCCATCGGCTGGGAAGCCACGACCTTGGCCTTTGGCCAAGGCTAGAGATCGTGGCGCCATGGTTCATGGCGCCATCGGCTAGGGAAGCCAGGCCTTGGCTTTGGCCAAGGCTAGAGATCGTGGCGCCTTGGTTCATGGCGCCATTGGATAGGGAAGCCACGGCCTTGGCCTCAGGTTAAGGCCAGAAATTGTGGCGCCATGCATTGGCTAAGGAAGCCACGACCTTGACCTTTGGCCAAGGCCAGCTTGATTACGGCACACTTGTGCACTCATGTTATGGTGCATGCGTGCCTATGCATGCTGTGGCGCTATGGCTTATGCATGTTCTTGGGCTACAGTGTGCTTCAAGTCATGGCGTGTTAGACCATTCTGAGTTTAGGGTGTGGTCTGCTTAAACCTGTTTAGGCTGTTGTATGCCTCTCAGCGAGCTCGGGACAGGCCTAGAGCTTCAGCATTCCTGAGGTTTTCATTGAGACTCGGATATTGAGTCGCATTTTGAGAGGAAATCCATGAGGATGCGTCTCTGTTAACTCTTCACCATGTACCATTGAGCAATCTAGTTCTGATATCGAGGAATTCGAGGCGATCTCGACATGAAGCAGATTAAATGGGTTTACGTGCTGGTGAGATTATCAGTACTGCACTATGATATCATCCTCTCCACCGGGAGTTATAAGAGAGAACTCACAAAGAGTATATTCAGCTCGTAGTTCTGAGCTATAGAGATGTGCATGAATAGGCGATTGCCCCTAGATAAGGCGTAGTTAGAGAGGATTTTTACGATTTCGTACCTCTCTCATTTTTCACCATCTACACATGATAATAGGTTTTTCACCATTGGTGATACAGATAATATTTGATGAATCCATAAACACGTTCTTGAGATGAAGGATTATTACCCAAGACCTCTTTATATAGAGAGGTTTTCTGAAAAGGAGTTTCCAAAAATTAAAAAGAGATTATATAGGAGAGTTCCTCAAGAAGGAATTCAGTTCCGAAAACGTGTAGTTCAAGATTTAACGACCGGTACCTCCGTTCACAAGTAATCGTTAACTTAAGGATTCAGTGTGTCCCAATATAAGATTTTATTCATTAATCACCATAGATCCTTTTAAGTTTAAATATCAATAGTATGATTAGACACATATCTAATTGCATGATCTCGAGTACAAGTCCATTTCTTCTCAGGATCCTGTTCTCGACTCTTGCCTTAGGAGCCAGAGACAGGGGGAAGAGTTGGAAACTAGTCAGAGATTATTAATACCCACATCGAGTCATTACATTTTGGACTCTCATTATTTGATATGTTGGCAAAACAATGCTCAGGATGACAATTGTGACAACCACTTTGGGGTTTTCAGGTCACTAACCATCAGGACAATTGGTCACATAACCAATTGAGCGTGGATTCATCTCTCTGGAGCTTAGCTCAACAATTATTGGAGGTGAGAATTATTGTCAAATCCTTCAATCACACAAATGGTTTTAACAAACTTACAAAGGCCTCCACAAATCAAAAAGTACATACTAAAGGACAGAAGGTAACCATTGTGTCCGTTATATGTGCATAGACTTTGTTCTCGGACTTAGAATAAAGTCGCACATTTACTTTCACATTAGACAGTGAAAGGATGAGCAAGTTCTTGCTCATTCTCTTGAACGGTGTTTTTCTCCTTTAATCTAGATTTCTTAGTTGTAATCCTTTTTCTCTTCACATGATGAGGTTCATCTCTCTTTAAGAATCTTTTGTTAGAAGAAGAGTTTGAAGACATACCTTTCATTTCCTTCTTGTGATATGATTCACGAATCATCTGCAGTGAGTTGGCCAGCCTGGTTGCTCTTCTTTGGAGTTTGTTGACATATCTAACCTTTTTCTTATAGAGATAGCAATGAGAGTAGATGTGACCTTTCATGCCGCAATAAGTGCAATTTTTGAGTAATTCTGGTTATTTAGAACCAAGGTTCTCGTAATGCCAACTGACGTTTTCACGTTCAAGACATTGCTGTCAGGAATACAAGCAATAGTCATCGTACATAGTGCACAGTTTTATATTTCTTCTTCTGATTCATAGAAATCTGAAGTATCATCTAAGGTAGCTGCAGCAAGTTCTTTTCCTCCTGTATATCTTCTTTTGTTTGCACAATTAGGTGCAAGATGACCAAATCCTCTGCACTTAATGCACTGAGGCATATCATCATCCACAATTTATAACTCTTCATTGGAAGAAGTTTTTTGTGGTTGTTTGTTCGATGAGGGGACATCTTTAATAAAACGTTTATTTCGTTTTTTCAGGAGATCTCGAAATTGTCTTGTAATATAAGACACTAGTTGAGACTCATCATGTTCTGATATAATCTGATCTTCGGAGTCATTAGAATCTTCTAAGGCTTTGAGCGCTATATTATTAGGCTTCATATCTTTGTTAAAGATTTTAAGCTTAGCGATTAGATCACTCCTTTTTATATCATAACCATATGACTCATGGATGGCATGTATCTTTGAATCATATTTAGAAGGTAGAGACCTAAAGATTTTTCTCACAATTTCTCTTTCCTCAATTGTTTTTCCAAGCGATTGCGAGGCATTAATAATTCTAGAAAGTTTGTGATGGAAATCTTCAAAGGTTTCTTCATCAGACATACATAGGTTTTCCCAGTTGTTTTAGGTGTAAAACAATAAAGAGAATTTAGAGGGTAAAGTATGAAGTGTGATGATGTAATAAAAGATGGTAATGAATTCGAGAGGTCAAGATCGAACAAGACTCGCCTAAACCAAGAAATGGCCGTTCGAGTATTGCTTCAGTTACAAGAAGAGGATTTTAGGGTTGGTTTAGGGAGGGAAGCAGAGAAAGATGAGATCAGAGAATTGCTATGATTTTCTGTGATGTTGATGATTGAATTGCTAAAGAAGTTTGAATATTCAGTTCTCACTAGATATTGAATGCTGAATGAGAAGAGTTAATCAATGATCGATGAGATTGATTGATTAAGCTTGCACTGAATTAAACTGTTTGTTCTTGCTGGAGAACTTGTTGTTTCCAAACTGGTCGAGTGACCTATTTATAGCAATAGAATTCCAACTGATCTCGTAAGAAGTGGAAGAAGTGGAAGAGTGGGAGTGTGGAGTGAGTGGGGAAAGTCTTGCGCCTATTATTAGGGAAGAATGAACCGCCCACTACTCTATCCCATCTTCTCAGCAACGTTCACACGACTTAGTTTCTTTCCCGTTGAGTGATTGAGCCGTTGCAATCACACGTGCCGTAGACCGCCAAACCAAAACCCTAAAAGAATATCCCCCCATGTAACTTACTTGATTCTCGTAAGATTTGTTAAGATTTGTTAAGTCAAAGATGACTAAGTGCAAGTCGTACCAATTACTTGGTAAACTTAGGACTTTGCGATAAGATAGAGATTAAGCGATAAGCTTTGAATATCTCTTTAAGATTTGGTTTAAGGATTGAGCCGGGCAATCGCCATTTAAACCAATGAGATAAATCTAAGGGTTGAGCTAGCAACCGCCATTAGATAAGATAAGGTAAGTCTAAGGATCGAGCTATGCAATCGCCAATTAGACTGAGAGGATTTCAGCAACTCTCTGTGGCAACAGTCAAACAAATACGACTTTCGGTTTGCCATAAATATGAGAAATTGGCTTGTGGCATGTAATGCACCAATTCTCTGAGTAATGAAGACATATAAATGTCTAAAATAATATAAGTCATAGCCATGAGCCATGATTAAAAATTATAGCACTGATTTATAGAAGCAAGTCCATAATCAGGAAAAACAGACGAATGATGCTATCACAGCGTAGCCATCATCAAGAATGCATAAGAATTGCCAATATAAGACCTAAAGATAGGTCATGATGATCATAATAAGCCATGTTATATGGTATGATAATCTTATTAAGAAATTAGGTATAAGGCTCAAAGGATGAACAATAACATTTATGTTATTTTCAGATTTCTGTACAGTTTGCATGTTGTTCATTCGTAAAATCGGCTAGGCCAGCCTATATTAGATAAAAATCTGAATTTTTAGTATGTTATAGGAAATTCACAGAGGAAAATATTTCGTGAAGGAAGCATCTCCTAATTCCTTACGGATTGGGCTGTAAAAATCACGCCATGGAGAAATACGTGAGCACAACTGTCAGATTTCCGAATTTGATTAGGAAACTAGAGTATTATGGACTAAGTAAAATCCATAATCCTCTAGGATATGGATCAGTGGGACCCATAAGTAGAGGGGAGGCTAGGAAAGAATATATCTTAGTCCCAAGGGGGCAACTAGAGCCCGTGGGAGAAGAAGATCTCATGGCTCTTGCGTGAGCACAAGGAGGGGAAAACCATAAGGCCCCCCAAGATTTAGTCGCGCCCTGACTTCGGGCCTCCAAGATTTGGCCAAGGCAAAGTCATGGGGCTCCAAAATTAGGTCAGGGCAATAACATGGGTATCCATAATTAAGTCGAGGCTATGGCATGGGCATCCAAGTGCCAAGGCACGCCAAAGACGTGGATATCCAAGATTAGGGCAAGCTAGAAGTATGGACATCCAAGGCTAGGGCAGGGATTATCCTTGGGCCTCCAAAGAGAGGGGGCGTGAAGCATTGGCGGGGCTGTAGGCCAAGGAAAGTGGCCAAAGCTAATGGTGGGCTAAGCTAGGCGGGACTAAGCTTAGGCTGAGAGAAAGAAAGCCAAAGCAATGGCGGGCTAAGCTAGGCGGGGCTAAGCTTAGGCCACGAGAGTAAAAACCAAAGTGTTGGTGGCCTAAGCTAGGCGGGGCTAAGCTTAG